>JAZGTJ010005642.1:0-26939 GCA_036877575.1 Botia almorhae
AACTTTTTAAAAAGTTAAACAATAAAGGCAAAAGTTGTGATCCTTTACTACGATCTGTGATTATTAACCTACTGTAATTCTGAAATCCATCTTGATCTTATGTAATGGAGAGATTATGAGACTTCTATGTTCTCATAAAGAAGCTCTTACCAACACTTTATGTTTGAAATGAGCACAGGTCTTTTAATAGTTTGTGAATAAATGAGCTGTATCAACATTTCTGACCCTGCAAAATACTGAGCAAATGTTTGGATATCTGAGATGGACAATAAGCGCACTAAATTAGACTTGCTGAGTGCTGAGAGAATAAATTCTGTTTACAAAATAACTAGCTACTGAAATGTTGAATTTGCAAAGTGTACAATGAATATAATAAGTTCCACAGCCACAGGAGACTTAAAATAATGTGTTAACCCTGAAATTAAAGGAGCTGAGATTAAGAGTGCACACACACACACATTTGTTTGACTAACACTCACATTAAACATGTGCAACATGAGCATGACATTAGATTTAAAGATAAACTTGATTTGGCCAATTTTTGAGGACCAGTAAAATGTCTACAAAAGTTGTCATGATATTTTACTGTAAGTGAGGACATCTGGCCCTCACAAGGATAGCTAAACCTGTACACACACATATATACACATGCATGCATGTTCATTAAAATCTAATGACAAAATTTAATGATGATGTTCTGCAGTCACTTGTGGTGATCTGTAGTTGACTCACTGGGTAACTGAGTAATGGTTGGCGGTTGCCGTATGACTGGTCCTGTGGGAGCACTTAGCTCGGCTCAGTCTGGGAACCTGCATGGTATTCTGGGAACATGGTGGTGGTTGGAGAAGGGGGGAAAAACAGGAAAAGTGCTGACTCATTGTGAAGCTGATAAGGGGGAGCTGGAAGACGGGAGACATGAGTGAATTGCAATTTCCCCCATGGCTGAGAGACGCACTCATTGGTTCAGCAGGCATCAACGGGATGGCTGCCATTGAGACTGCACTTCCAGCCATGTCCAGGCTGGACAGTTAGACCATCTTAGCCTGTGAGTGCTTCTTAATAATAGTTTGCACCTCTGCTTTCAAAAACTTCTAGATTTCTTTTAAGTTAATGCAAACAAGAGAGAAGCATGAAAATATGCTCTCCAGCAAATTTACATGCCCTATGGGTGTATCAGTAATAGTCTGTGTAAATGTGAAAGCTGGTCTGAATCTCTATTAGGACTCTGAAGATCCAAAGCAAATGCTAATGGATGCAGCCTGTTATGTAATATCAATAGAACTACAATGCCTGAGGCAAAATGGACTGTGTTAAAGAAATCACAGCTAAAAGTAACAAACTGAGGACACTGAATTAATATTTTTGGTCATCATGGTACATGTATGCTTGTATTGATATGTAATAATGTATCATAAAAAATGTATATGCTTTTAACACAATTAAATGAAGAAATATGTGTACAGGGAACTTATTAGGTTATCTTTAATAAATACAGTACTGTGCGGAAGTCTTAAACATATTAGTATTTTCACCCAAAAAAATAGTTGTGAGCCAGTTTTGTATATCCTTTTCTCTAGTGTGACAGGTGGAAAATGGTGGAAACAGGTTTACATTTGCAAACATTCCTTTTGCCATTCCATTCCATTCCTTCTGGGAGAAACAGAAACAACTGAGACAGACTAAATCCAGACTTTTCATAGTACAGCTGGAGGTAGTTTTCTTCAAGCATCTTGGGGCCATTGCCACAGTTCTTGTGGATTTAGTCTGTCTCAGTTGGTTCTGTTTCTTCATGTAATCCCAAACTTGATGATGGTGAGATCAGATGTCTATGTGGAACACTGACTGTTTTCAGACTCATTATGGATACAAAAATCTCACTGGACTATAACAATTAATGGGAAAAGGAATGTTTGCAAATTTAAACTGATATTTCTACTTGTCACACTACAGCCAAATATATTTAAAAAACGTCTTAAACCATTTTTGGGGTGAGAAACACTTTTGCACAGTACTGTATATTTTATATATACAGTGCCTTGCAAAAGTATTCATACCCCTTGAACTTTTTCACATTTTGTCACCTTACAACCACAAACTTAAATGTATTTTATTGAGATTTTCTGTGATAGACCAACACAAAGTAGCACATAATTGTGAAGTGGAATGAAAATGATATACGTTTTTCAAAATTTTAAGCAAATAAAAATCTGAAAATGGGTGGCGTGAAAATAGATGAAAATACAGTGCCTTGCATGTCATTCTAGCACATACATTTTTATATGTTTGGAAGGAAATGAAACATATTATCAGCATATTGACAGCATCTAAAACAAAACTATATTGAAGATATAGAATATATTGTTGTAAACTAAATTAGATTAAATATGTTTCATGTTTTTAAGTTTAAACAACAACATTAACGTTTTAGACTGTTGTTTTTCTGATTTTTCTCCTGAAAAAAAGATCACAATTTATGTATCACCTTACAGATTCAAGAGATCTCAACATCTCAGACAGTGATCTGATTTACTGATTTAATACATACATTTACATTTTTTATTCCCAACATTTCTCAACTCTGTACTTGTACTGTATGTAAAATGTAAACAATTGTTCAATAAAGAACTCAATTAAGTCTCTTTAGCAAAGGAAAAAGCAACCTGTGAGTAATAACATTTCCCACTGTATAAAATATAACAATAGAAAAATCAAAGATCAGAGGAGTAAATGATTAGACAGAGAAATAGAGGAGAACAAACAGTATGTCAATCCAATTCAAAGATTTTCCTCTTCATTTGTTTGTCTAATTTCTCCACCGTTTATCCAGTGTTCTTACTGAACTGCAGTAGAGTTTGCCTTTAAATAGCTGAGCTTTGACAATTGTCTGTGTGCTGCCTACACAGACACGCACACACACACACACACACACACACATATGCATACACACACACATCCTCTCATCCTACTCAGGAGCAGGAGGGCTGAGTTGGGCCTGAGACATCTGGGTGGATCCTCAAACAGGCGTGTGGGCAGCCATGCATTTCAAGAGCCAAAGAAACTGACAGCCTGCTCTTTACTTCTCAACACAAACACACGCACACACACCCCCATTCTGAAAATCAGTTAATGTCTATATCAGACAGTGAGGTGCATTTAACAAACCCCCATTGTGTGATGAGCTTCCAGTTTGTGCTGCCTTCAGCATCCTGTTAAAAATAAGAAGAATAAGTGTCTGTTTTTGATTATAAGAAGATAAATTACCAGCAGCCCTTAAATCTGAACCCTAACTCAGTCCAGAGCAAATCTGCACTATACATCTGTACTACCCAGCAAGGAGGTGGTTACTATATAACTAAATTCTTTGAAAAGGTAGTTAGCCACACTACAAGTTGATAACAAAAAAACGACCTAAATTCAAGCTCTTAATGGGAAGATTTTTTTGTAAATTATAACATATCAGATATGATTAAATTCTACAATCAGAACAGTATTTGACTAAATAAATGACAACCTCATGATGTCATCACTCAATGGAATGAATAAATTAATTTCATCAGTAAACCATTTATTCACAGAACCCCTTGACATAAACAATGAAATGAATAAACTTTCCATGATACATATAAGAGAAAGGGGGACAGTTTAAGAGAGTGCATTTGATTATTGTCTTAGTAACACACTTTATGTCACTTGTGTATCTGTACAGCACAGCTTTTCAGCAGAGCGAGTAAAGTCAATAATCAAATGGATCCTCCTGACACGTCATCTCTTATATGTAACATCGGAAAGTCTGATTCATTTTAAATAATCACTTTATTAGGGCTGTTGCTGTTAATACCAGATAAAACAGGAAATGATTCACAGATTTACGTCCCCATGCAGTATCCAGTCTTTGATGTGTAGTTAAACGCTGCTGCCCATCTCTCTGTTTTCAACTCACTTATATTCTTGTTGTGTTTTGGTTGTATTTCAAGTAAATTTATCTGTTTGAGTTTAATGAACGTTTGTCAACATGCATTAATTTACACACTTCATCTGTTTATCAAAAAATATATAATCTCATAGCTGTACATTTGAAATGATATTCAGGCTTTAAATAACTTCAGCGTAGATAAATACTGTAGTTAGATTGAAGTGTAATAATGTTGTAATTACTTTTTCAGGAGAATGGTTTCATATTCTGATGAGCGTAGAGCCTGGTAAGATAAATGTTAAAGTAGCTTCCCCAACACAGAGCTAGAGAATTAAGTTTTGCATAGCACTCTGCTGCCTTCTATGATATGGAATGGTGACCCTGATGTCCAGCCCTCAAGAACAAGTGCTGGGGGTCTCCATCTCTTCAGAGGTGTGAGTATAAACATTAGCAGGATCTCTGGCTGCTCGGTGGGGGCTTGTGGCAGACAGATGGACTCTATTAGAAAAAGAGCTGGTCTATGGAGCTTGTGATGGCTTTCACACACACGCCCATACACTCAAAGTATGCTCTATTTAGACCGTAATGTTTGCTGAAGGGGGTTGTCACATGATGAACTCAAATCAATGGAGCTTCCTCCTTCGCCATCACAGAAGGAAACATTCTCATTCTTTCTCCTCCATATGTCCATCTCACTGCTCTTACATTTATCCTTCTTCATTCCTAATAAAGGAAATATATAAAGGAAACTATAAAAATATAGTTTTTTTAAATTGATATGATTATTTTTGATTATTTTACTAATTACTTTCGGAAAAGTGATCATTTGCAGCATTATTTCGCTTAGTCATTTGTACTTACATTTATACATAACACCTTTATTACAGATGTATAGGTCTCTATTTATGGCATATATGGCATATATGGAAACTGTCACCAGTTTCTCCCAATATATATTGGAAAGTACAATTATCTAAAATTGTAATTTTAGTTCAGAGAATAGAATTTATACATATATATATATATATATATATATATAGTATGAAGATGTTTGAAATCAAAATAACACTGCTAGAGAAAACACATATTTGTGTAATTGGAAATGTTTTATTCCAGCGACACCCTGGACACCGACACAATCTCTATCCATCTTTCCACTGTGAATTCTCTTCCATCTTGCTGTCTAACTTCACCACCATCTCATGATACTTTGAAATCAATAGGGCCATCACAAAGAAACGCATATATGGCCAATTTCCTCCCACCATCCCCCACATCCTTTTATTCTCCTCCATCCAGTAGTGCTGGCTAATCATATCCCCTCTGTGGCACGATGGAACATAGAGGCAGACATCCTATAGTGTGTGCCCTCTGCCAACAGCTTTCTTCCTTTATATCAGAACACCTCTTCAAGATAAAGACTGCGAAACAGGGGTTAGAAAGACAATTTAAAGATGTGAATGAATACAATAATGTTAATGCGCAATGAAGACGCATACAATGCCTTTGCCTTTACAATCATTACGTAGAAAAGCAGGAAAAACAGTTGCATGGTTTTAATTTTGTTAGTGACTGTAAAGTGCACAAATATGCTATCACACACACACACTGTTAGTATTAGTAACACAGGCAGTGGCAATGTGTGTAAATGCATTTGCTTTGTTGGGGGTAGGGAGAACCATCTTCAATATCTGTTTTTGCAAACACACACACAGATACTTGGCCCTCACAATGTAAGCAACCTGTCCTATACAAATGCTTACACACTCACACAACTCACATTGCATACACACCAAACACTTTTAAACATTTCTTGGCACAGGCATGACTTAAAACGTTTACATACACACATAATGCTCGTAAGGTCTTGCGTGCAAAAAACAACACACACTTAAGCAGTTGCCAAATTACTGGTCGGTAGCCTATTGCTACATTGAGATTGTACGTTGTCAAACAACCTTACACAATTAAACACAATGCACTTGCCCTCCCACACCCACTTGTCAATTAAATCCCCTGTCACTGTGTGCCTTAATGAACTTTTACCACAGGCTATTTACTGGCTGTTTAACCACAGGGATTTGTATCAGTCAAACATGACACAATACGCCCATCTCACTCACATCAAATTATCTTTAGCATGCTGCCCAAGGTGCTCACAAATGTCATAACACCCGCGGTTTTATTTAATCCCAGGGATCGGTTTCAAGAGCTTTAATCCTGATTGCATACGTGTTGAAATTCAAGACCGTTTTCCTATTTGGTTTTGACCTATCAAGTTCAGATTCTATTGGCTGTGGATATGGAGATATGGCGTGAGGAACACTAGCTTTTGTGCTGATCCACCAGCATATTTCTGCCATTGATTTTAGTGACTGACGAAGACAGTGATGGGTGATGCAGCCCGCAGTTGTAGCTATTCATGCTTCTTCGTGTACAAATCTGAGCACATGTAGTGTCGGTTCATTTCAACAAATAAATAAGTGTGAAGACACTTTCACAAGCAATTGAAAGGTACCTTTAGGAAGGTATCTAATCTTATTTTCGCACCAACAGAGGAAAACCCCACCCAATAAATCCAGCCACTAACCCGTTCTGTGCACTCTAATAGCATTGATATGCCATTTCCTGTACAATCTGACACACAGTCATTGTATCATTCGGGCCACAGTCGATGAGTAAATGAAATGCTATAATGAAGTGTAGAAAAATGGTTTACCAATGGCGTCGACCCCTATGTGTGTTCTTTATCTTCTCTAGTGATGCAAATAACTGTCAAAATGGTAGATAATATATTGCATAGGAAACACTCTCTTTCAAGTGAATGTACTATCAAGTATGCAATTTTTCAACCCCCCCAAACACACACATGCGCACGCACATCACCCATACTGCTTTATCAGCACACACACTCACAGCACAGAGAGAACGCTGGCAGTATGTTCAATAGTAACATGCTTATTTGTAACATGTCTCAATGACTAATCCTTATGTCTTAGCAAATACTGATGGCTGAATCAACTCCAGTGTGAAGGCATTCCCCTCCGTTTCTTCTCTTTTTTTGCAGGAATTTTAATGAAGACGAGACTGGAGCTCCAATCAGAAGGTGGAAGAGACCACTGACAGTTAGATGGAGGGTGTCAGCGATGGTATAGATGGAGAGCATAGCTTCCTTTCTTCCCATTCCCCCTCTCGTCAGCATTCTCCCGTGGGTGGTACAACCTGGCAGATTACAAAACACCCCTCCCATGTGTCTCTCCACTCTCTGTGCCAGGGTGAGCCTACCGATCTCCTTCTGCTGGAGCGTGTGAGTGGAGTTAGGAGAAGAGAAGGAAGGTGGAAAAAATGATATAGACAGTTAGCAAGAAAGAGAGAGAGGAAGGAAGTATGAACGAGTGTGTGTGAGTGAGATCAGAGCTGGGGAGCTCACGAAAACAATGGGACACAATCACCTCTTCTGTCTGCAAAGATCATGAGAACATCTGAGGGGTAAGTACAGGCAACATGCACACACACGTACACGGACATGCATCTACACACACACACTTGCATATTCTCATTGTGTATGTTCTTATGTCCTAGGCCCTGCAGACCATAGATCCTTTATTTAAGTATGTGTTTTTGCACATGTGCCAAAGAATCTTCTAAAGTGCATGTAAGCATAAGCGTGCTGATCTGTCCACCACTGTGACTTGCTAAGAACAGTATCTTCTCTGTCAGGCTGTGCTGTGGATGACAATCTGTCCCTTTAGCTTCTCTTAAACAATGGGACTTTTCGAAGATTGCTGCAGGAATTTCATGTGCGTTCTGGACAAAAGAATCATGCATCTAACACTATTGCTATATAATAAATTTCAGAAAATGCCATAAATGCTGTCCAGAATAACTGCACAAACCTAGGAGACAAAGAGCACCATTCACTACAAAAGTGATCAATGCACAAACAGAATTGACTCACACGCGGACACGTACACATGACCACATGCGTGTTCAAATGCACGCGCATGCACCTCACTTAGAGAAAAGGCAGTATACGTAGGATTCTCCGGAGTCATTATGAGTATATAAGCCATCTTTTCAATCAGAAGATGAAGGTAGATGTTTGGGCAGCTTCTCTTTAAATGTAAAGAGCTTTGTTAAGCCCTGCCCTGTAGAGTACACTGATCCGATACAAAGCAGGAAAGAAAGGGACATTTTTGACCCCCACAGTTACATTTAGCCTCTGTGCACTAATGGCTGTAGTTTTAATGTGAAAAGACCTGAAGGCCAATGTCTGTTTAACGGGAGCAGTCAGAGGTCAGGTGTGGTCGCAAAGAACCTTGCCTGACTCATGCTGGCCAGCATACAAATTAATATTGCTCTGATTAAATTGCTAAAAACTAATGATATAAGGTAGCATCTGTGATATATATATATATATACACACACATACACACAATATATAGACAAACATATATTTATATATGTTACACAGGTAATGTATGTGCGCTGTATATGCATGTGTGTGTGTTTGTCAGTGGGGGGCTTCATTAGCGAGTTGAAAAAACCCTGGTACATCAGCCTGTGTGTCACACCCACGTCCATCCACACAGGAGTCCACCTGACATTTCCAGCTCTAAGCTTTACTACCTCACGAAAGGCCATTTACCCTGTAGCACCAAAACGGCACACCAATGATACGCTGCTCAATGCAGACATTCTTAAGAAATCTGTACCACTGAACATGTTACTTCATTTTCAGAACCATACTGAAAATTAAACAATATAAAAAGCAAGAATATAAGAATATTTTAGCTTTAGACCATGCATTTACTATGTCGACTGAAACACGGTTCAAAATCACCCAAAATCTAAGTACTAATGCTATGATTGTTAAATTGTAGTGATTTATAGTGAAGGATATAGTAAAGGATTGCCTTGCTAACATATATACATGCATGAGTGTGCGGTGCTCATTTGATGCAATCCTTTGAATACAGTAACATACAATAATGGCTACTTGATGAATTGCCTCATGAAGCAATACGGTTCCACCCAGTATGTGATACATTTATATATGACTTTACTTGATGCACTGAATAAATGGCCTTATTGAAGCGAAAGCTGTCAGGCTGCACTACAAACAGTGATATGACTGTGTTTGTGCCTTTAACTGCAAATATGCATTCATCACACCCTAGATATTTTCCAGCATATTGCGACTTTTTTTGTAATTTCATGCGTTGCACATAGGCCGGCTTCTTATTATCCCAATTGAAAATGATTTAATGGTATCTGTCAAGGTTCATTTTTATCAACATTTAAAAGTCACTTATATCACTCCCTGAATAAGATGTGATTTAGGTCTCCGCTCATATGCTCGCTCACGTTTGCAGCATAGCATTTGCGCTCAGTTGCGCTCCATATGCTCACTGTGGCTTTGGGTGTGGTGCTGTACGCAACCAAATGACGGTCTAATCGTGAGGATTTACCTAAGCTTGTGTGTCTGTGTGCAATTTCCTAAAGTTGTTGAATTTCCTCAATAAGAGGCAATTAACGTAATTTGTAAATGCGATGCTGCAAAGATGTATTCATGACAGTTCAACACAATGAACACCCAGACATGCATGACTGAGTCTTATGCATTAGGCTTTATTCCAGTTGTGCTGAGAAACAACACCTGCGAAATTTGTTTATATGTACTGTTTTATAAACTGTGTTAATATCCATACATCTGCTTTAGGGTGCTGGAAAATGGTATTTGTGCTTTTAAGAGACTAAATGAAAAGGCAAACTAGATATACTATAAAATATCTATAGCATGTGACTACAGTATTTCTGCATATATTTAAATGTTATAAATTAAATTTATATAAAGGAGCTCCTGGCTTCAGGTTAAATAATGTTAGCATTATTCTATCTCTAGAACGTGAAAGCCCTCCCTCCGGATGCGCTTACAAAATGGCCGTAGAGGCAGAGCTGCCCACAGGCTCTGTGATTGACAGAAAATTCCAGCGAGAATTGATGTGCACTATATGGTGAGCAGCTCGGAAATCGTGCGTAGGCAGAATCACCACCACGCCAGGAAGGTTCCTCGTCTTTGTTCTCGAAAACGTAACCGGTAACAAAGGCAGTTAGAAAGCAATTAATCTGATTTTCTAACAAATGCGTTTCCATCCTGTCTGCATTTGTGCAATGCAAATCACATCAGATGCATTGTAAAGACGTGGGGTGATAAAGCTACGTGCACACGTAAAGTGAACAAGCGTG
Organism: Botia almorhae; assembly: GCA_036877575.1. Lineage (NCBI taxonomy): Eukaryota > Metazoa > Chordata > Actinopteri > Cypriniformes > Botiidae > Botia > Botia almorhae. Next base: position 10,163 of record JAZGTJ010005642.1, read on the forward strand.
TTGTTTGCTTTGTTTTCTGAGCGGTTTCATGATTGATAGATCACATTTAAATGCTGACTTAACATGCAAGTTTCCCTTGTTTTAGTAAACATTTAAAATGGGTAATTTTATAAATACTAAATAATCAAATTCGCAAATTTATAATTGACACAGATTATACATTGACAATTCTCCTAGCATTACTCTGCAATGCAAAAGCATATACTAAAACTGACAAGTGAATAAATATAGATTTTATTCTAAAAATGTAAACAAAAATGTATTACACTTACTATTAAATACATCAGTCAACATATACAATTGCCAAAAAATAAAATTAAAATAATTCGACCACCACATTAATTCAGTCATCAATTTACTAGACGAATGCATTCATCCTACCAATTGTTGGAATTTGTCTAGAAACAGTAATTAAAAGCTAACAAGCTTATTTTAAATAATCTTTAATACGACAATTGTGTCTTAAAGAATGCAGCCATTAAGAGCATTTAAGCAATGCAGTATAGAAAACCCCTTAATTGCATTCTCAGCTGCAGAATATTGATTTGAGACAAGCCATTATTATTAGCGTCAATGAAGCGATTATGAATAAACCCTGAACGTGCAGGAATGTATTGGCATGTATTATTCTATTGATTAATCCTCAGTTTAGCACGGCGGTGACTAGCACTCGTTAATACAAAATTCTATTCAATGGCACAATAATGCCGATATCAGACAAAAGGCTCTCATCTGAGCAAATGCACAATACCAGTGCTGATTATTCTGTTAAAGAGATAACGTGTCTCCCATCCCCCTCCATACATCCCTATCTCTCTCCCTCTCTCTGTGTGTGTCTCTCTCTCTTGCTCATTTTTCTCATTGATTGGTTTCCTATGCCGGAATTAGCTTCCCATTTCCGTTCCCTCCTACTTGTTTCTCTTTCTCTCTCACTCCATCACATTATCCATAGTGTCTCTGACATTGTATTTGTCCATAGACAAAGCAATCCAACATGTGTGACTGTGTGTATGCTATGCTGTGTGTTTAAATAAAGCAGTGCTTATCCTCCTGTTGTTATGACATGTATTTCTCCCATGATTTGTGGTTTCATAAAACTCAACAGAATGAATTAAAATAACAATGATGATACCATAAACTATAAAGAAACACCCTTAGTCAGCTGAATGGGGGGCTTTCCTTTCATGCGCCTGCTCTCATGAATTCTTACCCATGTTTAAGCAATACAGACAATATTGCATGTAATGCCACCATTTAAAATTATTAATAATACAGAGAGGGTGATTGTGTGTGTGTGGCATCCCTGTTCCCCGAAGGGCTCGTAAAGCAGATGTGGTCTATATCCACATCTCTTTAATGTGGTTTGTAGAGCTTTTCTACATTTCTGTCTTCTACATTCACAAACACATGCACCAGCGAGCGGACGCATGGACGTACTCGCACTCAGGCGTGTGCATGCACGCGTCATGTGATTGCACTGGTGTCTCTCTGGAGTTCTTTGTGCACAGCCTCTCTCACTGTCATACACACGTGTTCCTGTATGCGTGTATGTTCTCTGTTGCTCCTGCATATCTGCACACACACACACACACACACACACTGCGTGGGCATTGTGTGGGTGGAGAAAGTGGAGAACAATGATGGTGCTCTTGTCTGTCTGGTTGCTCGTGTGAGAATGTGTGTATAGCTGTGCATGTGAGTCGCCGGTATTGTGATGCTCTCACACAAAGGTAAGCACTTTCTTCTACAGTTCTGATTCTTGTTTATACTCATTGTATAAATTATTGTAAGATCCATTGAATTCATTAAACAATGTACTTTTCTGAGATGCTACACGTGACTTGTTATTATATTTCACACATCATTCTGTTGATCTTGTTATTGCATGCTAAATCAGATACAGAAGCTTAAACCAAATTCAGTCTGAATTAACATTAGTACAGTGAATCTCAGCCTCAAGTGACTGCCTTTGTCTTTACACCACCCACTTCCCATAACACAATGTGTTTCTTAAGTACAGAATGCAACTCTTATGATGGCAAATTTGTTGCAAATTAAGCTGAAATGGAAATTCAAACATTTTTTATTTGTAATTCCTCCATTACCCTCCATCCTCTCCATTCATGTTTGAGTGACTATAAGTGTAGTCGTCTCTCATTCATTCATGTCCTGTGAGGTGGTAAAAACAAACCGTGTCACTGGTTGTAAAACACTTCTCAAAGACCCACATTCCATCACACTTGTTTATGGAGGGATGGCTTGTCTGGCCCTTCCTTTCTCTCCTCTACCTTTCCTTCCCTTCTCTGTCCTCCTCTGCTGCCTGCCGGAAATGTGCCGAATCCACACATGTCTATTTCCACATGAAAAGATGAGGTATCACCACAGGAGTTACTGGCGGGAAGTTTCAGTTATTATTATGACAAGGATAATATTAGCTCTGTTTAAAACAAGGCTGAGCCCAAAGAGCTGTTTGATTGAGATTTAATTGAGCTATTTTTATAGGTTTTAACCTTGGTTTTATCTGCTCATAGCTCTACCAGCCATAAGAGCCGTTATCAGAAGCTTTTTTCCACTTTTAGATGCCTCTGCCAAAATTGCTTTCAGCTGTGAGGAGATATTGCGTGCCTTCTTATCATGAGAACAGGACTGAATCTAGAACACTAATGTATGCTGAGATATAGAGTGTAATAGCAAACAAATAACTTGTTTTTGGTCATATAGACTCACATATAATTATATGTGATGTATGGTGCCAGTAACCCTTTGGTCTCACTTAGCCAGACGTTTAACTACATATAAAGGTTTGGTGCTTTTTGCCACTAGAAAATATGTAGCCTTTAAATACAGTAGATTAAAACATGGGAATCAATTTATTTGCTGTAGTTTAATTTCCGTTTTAAGATTAGTGCTTATTAGGTTGGGAAAGTCTTTTGCAATTATGTGCCGAAATATGAATCAGACAGTAACAAAACAACTAAGGGTGGTCTGAGTTGAGACTAGTTCACACTGGTGTTATAGAGTAACCACAGTCGTAGTTCATCCTATTACCTTTTCCAATAATTCAGTCAGGAGCGCAAGTCCTATATGTAAGCTACTTCATATGTTTTTATAATTATTAAATTATAAAAACGTCATTTTAAAATATTAGAAAGTCACCTATATAGCCTATTAAATAAAATAATTATTACTATACAAAAAAGCATAGCCAAAAGAAGTACAAATACAAAACTGTGTACTGTACGTACTTTGCATACCAATTTAATATACTAATCTCAAATACAAAAACACTGACTCTCCTGGCTCCTTACATTTTTCTCTAAATTATGTTTTAGTAAGGAAGGCAACCATACAGCAATACCATAATACAAAAACTGTAGATGGGATTACTATCGTACTTCGATATGTACCATTAGCTAACAGAATATGACAGTACTATCATGGTAAATGTGCAAAAAACACGGTACTGATAATTACTATATCCATGTAATTTAAAAAGTGTGGTAGCTTATTTTGTGGTGTCATCGTTTTTATTCAATGTATCATTTTGTGGTATCATCATTTTAGCCAAACGCCCTACTACATGTAGGCTACGTGTTTTAAATATTTAGGTGAAAAAAGTGCTTACCTGTAGTATCCACACTCATTTATAATGTGCACACTCTTGTTAAAGATTCTCAGTGCTGATAAAACGATAGCATGCATTCCAGGTTAGTTTTTAGTGGGTTTTGGTACTCACTTCATATTGCACGTTCCTGATGTTTATAAGAATCCAGTCTACGCTTTCCCCTTCAAACAATTCAGTGCACGAGTAAACTTTCCGAACCATTATTGCGAACTAATTTAAACAGGCAAAACATTTATAACAATATGTTTATTGTTTTATAATTTGACCGAACCTAACAAACATTTTATATTAAATGTTTTACTTAAAAAGTGTGCTTGTGCTATCGTTTGTACATTCCTTTTCATTTATTAAAAAATCTATACCAATAATCTGATTTGATAGATGCACATAGCACATAACTGTTACCTTCCATCACAGATCATTATTGAAATGTATGAATATACACTACCCAATGCTCTCTCTCAATGCTTTGTAGTTCACAGAGTCATTGGTTCGGGTTCAGTAAAGTGAAGGAATTTGCCATGAACTGTACACATATCCTTGTGTGAAATCAGTCTCTCCTCCTCCATCCACTCCCTTTACAAGCATTTCTACAGCTTAACATACTGCACGAGGGTCAACAGTTTGTATCACACAATAAAAGAAGATTTACTGTATTTTAGCTATCTTAACAGATGATAGCTTTACAGACACCTTAACAGTCCATCTGGACCTAAAAGTTTATCGTACAGTGTTTTTGTGGCAAAACCAAAAACGTATTATGTCTTGTAAAGATATTTTTTCAAAAAAAATATTTTTTATGAACATGTTTAAACAGTTTTCCTGAATACTACCTTAAACCTGCCCAATATGTCAATGTTAATGCATAGAAAATTGCGTTGCCAGTGTATAAGAGGATTAGTTACATAGGATTAGAGTGCTGTCGACAAGAGTGTGTCGACACTGGGATTATGACATGAGGATAATTGGCATTTTTCATAGCGACAAACCATGATGGTAATAATGACACTGTGACCATTTAGGGCAAAAAGATGAACAAAACATTTAATTTTGTAATTATAACATATAACTTTGAAATAGTGGCATTTGTAAGGATATTACAGTTGATGTGCTTTTAAACTGTTTGTACATGTGAAGCGAGGATCAAAAAAGATTTTACAATGCACCGTGAAACCTCAACTGTCTGTGTGCTATAATCCCAAGCTTTAATAGAAGGCAAATAACTGAATAATCACTGATCTGAAGTCAGCACTCCCTTCTTGGCTCCTTACTGACCCTTTATCTGTACTGTGTGAAAATCAACCACACATTTGTATTTGTCCAGTACACAATTAAATTTCACAGTTCAGCCATTCAGGCATATTAAAATTAAAGCATATTAAATGCTGCTTTGTGCACCACACACATGCATGACATACAAAAGGCTTATAGCAGTAGTTTGCAGACTCTGTTTTCCACAGAATGACATTGCTTGTGTCCGTGGCAGTCTTAAATGGATTTCACACCCACACCTCCTCAGTGGGGGATTTTCTACTGCTGGGCCCAAACTTAGACACAAACTGTCAGCAATTTTATATTCGCTGCTTGTGGATAACAGATGTTGTCTTTACATGATTTCTAACTGCAGGGACTGAAGAAAATACAGATTTTATATTCCCTTTACATCATCACAAGTTTAATTTTACCACTAATGGTCTAAAAACCTCCAACATGCGTATATGTCCAACATATGTATAAAGTCCTTCCAAAAAGTCTCAAACGCTCAATCCTTGAAAATTATTATATTGGAATTCAAAAAGGATTACAAGTCAAGATACTAGCAATATACTAGCAAGATACTTTTATTGATTACAGTGCAAAAAATGAAGTTCAGTGCATTTTAAAAATTTTAATAAATGGTTTGGTCATGCAGGAGCTTCCTCTGTGTTCACAATTAGTTTCAAGCATTTCATATTTATATAAAAGTTCTTACAATTAATATGTGTGAATATGCTGTAATTTCTGCCACATGTCAAATTATGTATTATTTTTTACTGAATTGATTTTTCTCATATTTCCATATCTTATATTTCCAGCAATACTGTAAGCTTTGTTATCGCTAATGACTTATCTTTCATGAAACTGGTGGAAAGACACAGAGGGACATTTTAAAGTCATAAAATTTTAAATTGTAAAAAAAATTGTTATAAATGATTTTTACATAATAAAATGGTTTATGGTTATTTAATAGAACTCTATTGAACTCTATTAGCTTATTCCGTTTTAAATATGTAATCTTTTTTATGATAGGTTTTAAAATTTAAAGTCTGGATCTTGTACAGGAGTAAAACAATAAAATCTATACATAATAAACAATCCCTAGAGCTTTAATTCTAACCCTAATATAAAAAACCACCATATAATAAATGATGATACTACACTAAAACTGAACCCAATATGGCCACTATAGTGCACATATGGCCACCTTTACAACAGAGGCCATTTTGATTCTCTTCTGATCATTTCAAACACTCACATACATACAAACACACACATTCACATGCATGAACACACAGGATTTATACATTTGTGTTTTTGTAATTCCCTCTCTCAGACTTCACTTGAGCCCTGCCAGAGTGGAACTTAACAGTAGATTTGAAATGAAAAATAATCCCTTGAGTGTCAAGGGCTTCAGAAGAGGATAGATATGAGGTAGAGCCTGATCTGTGGAGAATAAAGCATGTTTAAAATGGTAATCGTGTCCTTCTGTCACTGTTGTCTTCACGTTTTACACTTTCCTTGCCTTCATGTTTCTTTATTTGCTTTAGTGCCTTTTCTCAGCTGTTCTGTCTTCGGCTATTTTCCTCAGCAGAATACACAGCGCAGCATTGAACTCACAGGGCAAACAAGAACAATCATCCCTTAAACACTATCACAGTCGCACTGTATGTAGAGCACATTGTTGATCTAGATAATGATACATGTTGCCCCAGTAACTGCAGAGGCGGCCTAGTCTGTATGGCAAACTATATTTTTACATGATTTATAACTAGCAGCTATCATTTGGTTCATGTCCCTGGGCTTCACAATAATTCTGTAAAATTAAAGTCTCCTTTTTGGCTGCTCCAATTACCCATCCTAATTTCAAAAGGTTGTGGACAGATATTTTGTTATCCCTATCCAGCGAGCTGTAGGCATTTCTGTTCACTGTGAAAGCTGGATAGAAAGATCTACTGAGATCTCAATTAAAATAATCAATGTAATTGTATTATTTGTGATAATCCTTGCAAAAATGTAAATCATGCTCACTCGCTCACTCTCACTCACTCACTCACTCACTCACTCACTCACTCACACTCTTACTCACTCATTTATTTGATTATTTTTACAATCATTAGGCAAAATCATCAGGCAAAATCATCAGGCAAAATCATCAGGCATAAATGTCCTTGTTCTTGCAATAATTATGTTAACAGTCATTTTCATAATCAACACAATTGTACTCATAAAGGAATCATAATACTCTACAAAAACAATATCTGCTGAAGAAATACTATTTCCTGCAGTGAAAGTACTGAAGTCTTCCAGATTAAATCAGCATGCAGGAAGTTGGTAATTATCTGAAAGAGAGAAGGTTAATGTACTGTACACTTAACCGCCTATCAGCCTGTAGTGCACATCAGAAATGATCTTTCAAATCAGTAATGGGTTTCTGTGGAGTAATCGTGTGCTCATAGAGAAAAGACAGCTGGGCTGGGGCGTCTAGCTGCTGAGAGGGTGGTGTGTCCGGCTCTGTTAAGCTCTACTGTGTGTGTGTTTCATGCTGTGTTTGTATCTGTGTGTCTGTCCATCCTGCTCTTCTCCTGCTGTAATAATCAATAGAATTGCAAACATAAAACAACATAGATCTGGCCAGGTCTTACTTATCACTTCAAATTTTCTTTAAAATGAAAGCAATTCCTTTTCAATTTAGGGGTAAAAATAGGGGGTAAAATGTTTACAGTGTGGTTAATGTAAGTGTAAGTAATGCTTCCACTGGGGCAACATTGAGGAAACACAAAACAATATTTCATATTCAACAATGATAAGATGATTCACCACAGTGTGCAATATCACATGCTCACAAATCATAAGTGCTTTGCCTAATAAAGTGCATCTTTTCTCATAAAGTTATAGCCTGACTAAATCATTCATTTGATCTCAGCAGTGTTAGTGAAGGGAAAATTATTCATTGTCCAGTCTGTCAGCTTTTGTCCTTGAATTGGTTAGTCAATTAATAAACAACTGGGCCGGAACAGCAGCGAGCAGGCAGCTGCAGAAATCCTCAGCTCAATCAATGAGTGTAATCATATGACTTCAGTCTGATATCGAGCCAGGTGATTAATGACACTGTTAACTTTGCTGGTGACCCACCCCCTCATGGACAAAGCCAGAAGCAGCCTACACTGTTGTCTTCTTTTAATGTCATCCTTTTCAATGTTCTTTTGATCTCCTGTTGATCACTCTGTTGAAAGTTCCTCTCCTCTGTCAATCTCTACCACAACGAATAGTGTTTTAAATGTACTGACATTTTTGGTGCTTAAATTCAGCTCTATAATTCAGATCTTGAAAATCTAGACCTTTGGGTGTGTCTTTTGGGTAAGGTTAATAGAATGCTAAAACCTAAAGATTGATTTTATAAGAATACCTTCTACTGTTACTATGTATGTAACATATACTATATTAAAGCAATACAACATGAGAAAGAATGTTCACCTGTAATTCTGTTTCTTTATCTATGTGTTCCCCTGTGCATGTGTGTGTGAGATTGGAAATGCTCTCTCAGAGATTTTCTTACAGTGCTCAGGATTCCTGTACTTCCAAATAATTTCATGCAAATTTAATCTTTTATTTGAGATCAGTCAACTGAATCTCCCTTCGGAAATTGCAATTGTCTTTTAAATACTTTTAATTGCAGTTTTATAACCCTTTAAATAAATGTAAAGTAGATTAAGAAAGATGATTGTTTTTAAGCTTGTCTTCCCATGCATTTATAATTTGACTTTTAATTGTTTGATAATTCTGTGTATTTGGAGTGATACATACATAATTTATGTACAATGACTATTGTATACAATATATAATAAAGAAACCACAATGAAGTTTAAAAAGATATTTTCCTCTTTTTTTCAGTATTCAGAAAGGTTCTACATGAATGATGTTGGACAAGACAACGTGGACTGTCAGAAGTGTAAGTATAACACAAACACAATGTTTCATGTATACATGATCTATTATATACTAATAATCCATATAATGATCACATAATATTTACCCATGTGTGTCATTGTAAATTTAATAAAGAACTGATGTACATTATAAACTATGTTCTTGCTGTTCATGTTTCATCATTATAAAACGCAGCTGGATCAGTATTAGCAGCCACTAACACTCAAACTGAGCTTGTTCTTGTGTGAGATCAGTGTGTCAGCGTGAAACTCATCACTGAGGAAAAATAACTACATCCTCTTTGATGTACATAAAGACCTGCACACTCAATATCATCACAGGATCAAATAAACAAAACTTTTACTCAATAAAATATTAATAATTCCTGACTGCATCACATGAACATGCTTTCAAAGGACATTTATTTCTGTTTATACAAATAAATGATTTTACGTTTAAAAAAAAAGTTTAAAAAATTGCTTAATTTATTTAAGTTACACCAGTCAGGATTTAAAATATTAAGTTGAAATTACTTGTAAATCCAAGTTGATCAAACTTAAAAAATGAAGTTTTTTTACCCTATATTTAGTCTACATTTAAAAAGTTACATTTGAATAAACCACAAATTCATCTGATATGTTTTTAAATCAAATGTTCAATATTTTAATATTCAAATGTGCTTTATATTAATAATTATCTTCATTCATATTCATCTTGAATAAACTCTTTCTGCTTGATCATCCCTTCTGCTTCCCTGGCTGTGTGGCACTAGTGTCCGTTAGCACAGCTGTATTTCCTTTCCTCTTTGTTAAGAGTGACAGGTAGAAGAGTAGCCACGTGCCCATTGTGTCACTGTGTGTGAGAGTGAGTGTGTGTCTTTGAATGCTGTGAAAGCAGCAGGCTGGCATGCCAATAGCTCTTTTCAGCAAATGTAACCCCGACAGCATGCGTCTCCCTTTCATTTCTTTCATTCCCTTCTTCCGTCTCTCTACTTGTGCTGTTCACCATTAATCAGATTATCAATCTAATAAATTCAGTCCTTTTAGTCTTCAGATAAATTCTCCTGCTTCCTGTGATTAATACATTCTGTCTCTTTATCATCAGCTGAATCTAAACTGATAGCTGGTTCATTTGTATTATGTATTTCAGTGCATTACATTTTGAACATTATTTATTTAAAATCATTAAATGTTGTCAGGTAAATAAATGTTGCTGGTAGCAAATGGTTCCATCGATGACACAAAATAATAATCGTCATAAAAAGCTTGGACGGTTGACAGTTTTGAGTCATTCAGATGTTAAACCCAGTAGATACAATTTGTATTGACAGCATTTAGGTGAGGAATAAATTCTGATGTGTTACTGTAAACAACGAACCTGTTCGGGTGAAGGTTAAACAAAAAATTCTTTTCACATTTAGAAAGACAAGCATAGTTTTCAAAGACAATTCTTATGTGTAAATGTTGCAAAATATGAATATACAATATCTATATACAATAAGTCTATTACAGTCTGTTACAGAATATCATTAGTGAATTTTACTGTTATTTTACTGTTATAATTTATTACAAAATTAGTCAGGGACACGAAAGCAGTGACTGTGAAAAAGTGTAGACATTGGCAAATAGCATTTGCTTTCTTTTAACATTACATTCTTTAACAAGGAAGCAGGTCTATTCTCTTTTTAAAGCTCTTTTTCAAATTTAACTTTAATTTATTATTTGTTAACATATTACATTTATGCATTAGGCAGACACTTTTATGCAAAGTGACTTGCAATACATTTAAGTCATTCATTTGTCAGTACATGTGCTCCCTGCGATTCAACGCTCTAACAGCTGAGCTACAGGAACACTACTTGCATATCACTTACATATTGTAGTTTCCTTGTTTTAGAAAAATGTCACTCAAAAATTACCTTTAAATGTATTTAGTTTGTTTTAGTTAAATGTATTTTAACATTCTCAGTAAAGGCATTCACAAAACTTTTAACTAGAACATTTTGCATGGATTGGATTTAAATCTTTTTCTCCACCCAAAACACACAATGCAGTCATTAAGTATCCTTACAATACTACACTGAAACAAATGCTATTTTGCATCAAATAATGTAATGGCCCTAAATTAAAACATTATTTTTGAATCATTTAGCAACTTATTAGCCGTCATCAGCCGTAAAGCTAATCATTACATAACGCAGTTAATGTTACGTGCCTTGTACATTCTGTTAGAGCAGTGCTCCTCTTCAGCCACTGTCTCTCTCTTCATAATGTGTTTGCAGTCACCTGTCAATCAAAATCTAGTTCTACAGGATGACTGATTTTATCATGTACTGAGCAGCTCAATAGAGGTGTGCTGTATGGATTTTTTAATAGCAGTGATGGTTGGACATGCTCGTGATGGGGGATATGGGGTGACTGGAATGGCTGCAGAATGACTTGCATTTTGTGGATCCTACAGGGAGGCCTATAATCATATCTGGATTAATTAGCAGAAGTCAACATTTAATGGAATTTCTCAAGCATCCCCTGAATGTCCATCTGCTCCATTTATGCAGTACATGAACAAATGTCTTATTATCTGTTTATTTTAAATGTAAGAAGTAAAATACACTGAATATATTTTTATTGCAGAAAGTGTCCCAGCACTTTGAATGCATTAAATAACATTAATACTGTACATAGTTCACATTATAATATAAATTAAATGATCACAATTCTGTGATAATCTTTGCATGTTGTATTAGTTTATTTCTATGTTGTATTAGTTTATTAAAGCACCATGTGATGTGTCTGCCTTGAGTCATGAGGCAACACCAGTATTTCTTTACCCCTGCACTTTTTACATTCTTTTCCTTTAATTTTTACACCGTAATGCAGTTGATTTATAATAAGTACCATGCCCTGTATTTTTATGGGCTGTGGCAGTGCTATTGTCATTGTATGACTTCCTCATGCCGCATGAAGCACAATGTAAAGTGAAACACCCTTTTTTTCTCTTTCTGTCTCTCCCTCTGTCATACACATATACACACATTCTCTCTCTCTCTCTAACTGCAGTGCCACGCCTGCCCAACACACAAATAGTCTCTGAATCAGAGGTCTGGATTCAGACACGTCCAGATAAGCCTCAGTATGCTATTAGGAAATTATTTAAGAATTTATCTCCTGTCATATGAGCATGTGTCGAAGAATGTTATTTACATAATAGGCAGGGGATGGCAAAGCGACAAGATACTATTTGAGGATTGAAAGCCAAAATGGAGCAAATGTAGAATTTAGCAATGCTAACCATTTTAGGGCGCATAGCCGTGTATACAGGGTGATAAAGACAGCCATTTTGTCTCTTACTTTGAAATGGAGAAACAACCATACAGCATGAAATAACAATGGTTTTAATATTGCTTTCTGCGTTACTTTTTAAAAATATTATACTTAAAGATTTTAATAGATATATATCATATCTTTAGAATTTTACGTTCTTAATTTTTGTAATCTTAACACTGACAAAAAATTAAAAACTGTAATTCATGTCTCATTGTTTTCCACAGAACGCACTGTAGCAGACTCTCAAACCCTTTACTAATAGTCTAGAGATCTTACAGCTATCAGAGAAGACAGTTTGTGTGTTTGTGTTTGTTCATCCGCAGAGGAGCCGTTTAATGCATGCGGCAAGATTCAGCCCAGTAGCTCGTCACAAGACTTTTCTAGTCTTTATAATTAGCAAACTGCCTTGTTGCCTACAACTGATTTAAGACAGATCTGCTGTAAGCTTTATAAGGGAAGTGTGTGACTGTTTTTCTATCTGGATAACCTGAATAGCTGGTTTCTCACCTTTTCAGCTATGTTTTACATGTATTTTGTTTTGGTTGTTTGGATTGATGGTGACTGACAGCTTTAATTTCTAATCAGAATTTGAAACGCTGGTGTATGTTGGTGAGTCATGGGCAATTTACCCTGGCTTGATAATTTTTTCTGGCCACTTGATCAATTTACTGGCCATGTTTACAGTGAAGCATAGGGCTAGTGTGTCTTACCACTTGAATTAACTTCAAGATCAGCAATCGAATGAAATTAAGCAGGAAAATAACAATAAAGCAGTTAGCTATGTTTGCTTTAACCCATTTAAATATATTGAGCTATGCAAATGACAGCTTTTGGTCCCTAAAACATCAGTCAAAAGATTTTTTAAAAAGTAACTTGGGAGATGAACTGATCTTTTCTACCATTGGTGCAGTTTGCCTTTGGCAGCTGCAGAGAGTTTGATAAGTGTTTAAACTGCATTGCTGTTTATCTGACGGCAGTCCATCATAATTTCACACACGTTTATTTAGGGGACATTTTGGTATAGACTATTAGAATTATCTTGGATTTTTTTTATTAAAAGCTACTAAAAGCTTATCCAAATGTTAATCACTGTAGACTAATCCTAATGATAAAAGAAAATGTTTGTATTTATAGAATTAAAAAACCTTATTTGTATTGTGAATCAATTGAATCTTTCCTTATACAAATTTATCAAGCTCCTTATATCCTCAAGAGTAGATTTTGTCAGATTTTCTACTAGAGGCAAAATTTGTCCCCAAAACACTGCAAAGTAAACCCATGTATGCATACGTGCAAAATGCAATTCACTTTATTTTTCAAATGATGAAAAATGCTGCTGTATCACCAAGTTTTGTTTATGTTTTTACCACATTTTACCACTCTGCACAAAAATCAATAATATAAGACTTTAAAATTATATAAGTATCAAATATTTCAAAGCATCTTTTCATCACAGTTGTATATGTGCCAAGGGTCGACCCACCAGCACTAGTCAGACAAACACAGATGCTCAGCCCTGGTCTGCCTGTGTGCTGGTGTGATTGTATGATTGATCCTTCTGTTAGGTCTCCTGCTGGGATCTGAAGATATGTTTAAACCACTAAGCAGAGTCCCAAAATGAGGGCTGGGGGGCCAGCGTTCTGCTGACTAAGCCTGTAGCTGTCAGTAGAGCTCAGGAGGAATGGGCCTGTCTATCAGAACTTTGATACTAACTCTACCGTGCTTGAGGAGAGAAAGTCTAACTGGGATTGTGGCAAAGCACCATCCTCACACACAAACACACACACCTACAGTACATCAGCCTCCAAACAGCACAGCTCAGGGTAATTTCCTTGAGAGCTTTAATTATGACCAGGAGCCATTAATGTTTGGGCCAGCGTTTAGCAAACAGACCGAGCATGACAAACTGTCCCTGTTAGCTGTCAAAGACCGTTTGACTAGAATGGGGTTTACTTTAGCAGAAATTCATAATGTTCTAATGAGGACAGTTCAGAGAATGTTTATATTTGCCAATATGAATTAGCTTTACAGCTGTATCTGTAAAAACTACACAATAAAAAGGTTTTGTCAGGTAACCAAAAATATGTGCTTGAGTTTATATTTCTCATTAAATAATCCAATGCACATTTTTACACTATAAGACACAATATATACATGTATAACTGTAACCATTAGACAGCAAGGTGGTGATGAGACACTTGGTTTTGTTGATGGGCTGCGTGTGGGATGTGTGAGATAAATGAGATTCTTCTGATGTACCAGACAGACTGTCAAAAGAACAGCTGGTGCTTCAACAGGAAGTGGCCACAGCGCCGTCCATCAAGGCAACTGCTGTACAAAACCCACCGTAAAAATAACTCTTTCAATAAGAATATCAACACAACTTGCATTAGAACTGCAATTCATGTGTTTCTACATAGACAATTTTAGGTTTAACTGTTATTAATCTTATTAAAGGGATAGGTCACGCAAACGTGAAAAAAAATTCTCGGAAGCAGAAAAGTCATGCAGGTTTGAAATGAGATGAGGGTGAGTAAATGGTGGAAGAATTTTTTATTTTTGGGTGAACTATACCTTTAAATCCAATGACTCAAATTAAGTTAGACCTTAAATAAAACATGTTTTACTGTTATATATTTTTATAGTTTTCACACCTTTGCAATGTCTGTGATGTCATATTATTAGAAGTCGTCCCCTCTGATTCAATTCAGTTACATATACACACTTGGCAGATGCTTTTATCCACAGTGACCTAAAGTGCGTTCAAGGTACACTTTATTAGTTTTAAGCAAAGCTCTGATCTTGGCCTTGCTAGCAGCATGCCGTACAAACTGAGCTACAGGAACACATTTGCACAAATCATTTTCACAGATTAAAATCTGTTTTTAATACAGTCAGGCTAATAAGGTGAAAGCTGCACATAAGAAGGTATCAGGCAAGTTAATGTAAGGTGGACACTGAATCATTCACGTCAATATGAAAATTAAACTCCATGCGCTTCAATAAGCCCATTAAAATCCTCAAAGACTGCTAGCAGTGAACAGAAAGAGGGCATGATTATATCTGCCTACCTCAAAGATGGGTCATTACATCTTAGTGTCACATAACACACACACTCCTGCTTTTACACTTCCCTTCCCAGCATGTTTCAACATGCCTGTGAGTATTTTTCTTAAACATATGACTTGTTTTATGGTTTCAGCAGTGACAATCTGTGTTTGAAGGACACTGACAGACAACCAGAAACTTCCTTTAACCTCTCATCGTCTTTTATTGAAACCTTATAGAAGTTCTTGGCAAGAAAGCTCTTATGTGGTCTTTGTTGCAATTAGATTGACCATAAAGGGCATCCAGCCGATGAAACAGAATTAATGAGAAACGTATTGCTTGGATATTATATGTGCTGTGACATGTCCATTCACCAAGGAATTAAAAAAGATTAACCTGTGGTGGATTAGGATAGGATAGTAGAACAGCCAAATAATAAAGTTACAGGTAATTGCCATTTTCCTGTTAAAAAACTCCACGGAATTATTTCAACTCACTTAGGTCTTTGAACTGAAATCAGAAACACAAGCACTCATAAAACCTTTACTCTAAAGGCTCTTTGTAAGTAGGGTAAAATTATCAGGAAGTTGGCATTCCCCAGAGCATTTATCATCACAGTAAATGCGCTTTTTGTTCTGTTGATCGCACAGGGTGATTTGCAATGTGAGGTCATATTTTACATTGTGTGTGGCAGTACGTTAACTTCTTTAACTTATCAAAATATACTGAAACCTGCAATGCACATTACTACGATTGTAAAACACAGTGCACAAAAATCTTGAAATATTATGTAAAAATGAAATATTATACAGGAAAATGAGTGAAGATATATATATATTTACCAGTGGCATTTGAGTAGAAAAAGGATTTATTAAAACATCTAAAACACATTCCTTTCACTTCTGTTCTAAATGTATTAATCAAATATTTAAGAATATTTATTTTAGACCAAAAAATAGTTTTGAAACTTTTGTCTGTATCCTGTAAAAAAATAATTTTGGTTATAAAACAAAGTTCATCAACATTACAGAAAATCTTGTCTATAACATTACTTTTGCTAACCCTTTAAATTCCATGCAAACATATTTACAAAGTTTTGTTTTCTATATCCATTAAGAATACATTTATAGATTTATAGACTATTTATATAAATAAACTACTTTCATCCAAATCTGATGTATATATGTGATGTATTTTTGTGATTGACAGATGAATCTGCATGGAAACAGAGTGGCAGTGAATGATGGTCACAGATCTCTATAGTGCGGCGGGGCAGCTGGTGTTGTGAATCAGGCCGCCGTGGTGAAAGGGTACGGCTTCTTCACAACACCAGGGTCTCACCTCACCACAAACAATGATACCAGCTGACTGAGTAATAGAATACAGCTTCTCCACCAATCACAAGCATATTATACGGCTTTGTATTTCATAGTACTTTCATAAACACAGAGATGATGCCAGAATTATATAGGTAGGTAAGTCCTGTGAATGTAGTATCAATAAAATCAACTTATTATTGTTGTAAGGCCGGAATTTAATGTAAATATAATTGTTTAATATTCAATAGTCAATTTTAATTTCTTGTCATATG
>JAZGTJ010005643.1:3221-17654 GCA_036877575.1 Botia almorhae
AATGTCAACTGACACTAAAAGATTTGCTTTTAGCATCAGTTTATACCACCAGCCTGACAGCTTAACCTAAAGCAGATCACATCCGTTATGTTGAAGGTAATTGTTTTGTTTATCAACCTGTGCAAAACACAGTAAGCCTGTGATTTCCTGAGCTGACTGCTGCCTAGACAGTGAATCGCTACAGCACAGATGGGAATCATTTACTTGGGAGTGAACTACAGATTTATCCGAAACTCCATAATCAAAATAAATTTAGAAATAATTTAAACAGGAGAGAAAAGGAAACCGAAGCTTAACTGAAATTAGCTATTCAGTACTGCTGATTGGTTAAGACTAGTCTGGCAATTTAGGATGTGCATTGCACTGCAGATTTTGCTCTTGTTGTCTGAGGCCTAAAGGACTCAGCTGTAATGTGAAATTAAAAGCAATGCGTTTCTTTCTTCAATGCCAAAACACTCCTCCCAAATCCTTGTTTTACATGCAGTGACAAATAATCCAGCTAGGTCGATTTTCTCAAAAACAGTGTGAAAACAGCAGCATCAACAAATTTTAAGAATCCCCTTCAGCCCATCACATCAACAATCTCATTGGCTTAATCAACGAGAGGAGTTTGAGACGAAACAATCCGTTTGTCCAACCAATGCAAGCCAAAGAACGGTTTTAGGAAACCTGTTTAAGAAATACTTTTGCAATTCAGTTTGACGCAATTAATGGTCCAGAACTTACACAATTCACCTTCACACACATGATAAAGCACAAATATGAAAACAAAAAGAATGAAAATAGGCAGAGAGATGGCATATAAATAGGCAACGTTCACATAGAAAACTCACCCATAAAAGATCCAGTGCTACAGATGAGACTGAAGAAGCAGCTCTCTGGAGGAAGTGTCCCACATTTACTGCAGATCAGAACATCACAGCAGAGGTTAGATGCCTGAGGTTCTCACAATATGCATACACATACAGACAGACATCTCAAAGCAAATAGTCCTGAGGGATAAACTCCTATTGGCAGATAACCAAAATAGGCTTGTTTGGCCCTCGGGAGTACACTGGCAGCTGTGGATATTTTGGAGAAAGGGGGTCAGAGCTGGAAGAGGGCTCAATGGTCCTTAGCATTTACCACACAGCTGTCACACTGCATGGGAAATAAAAAAGACAAAACAAAACGATAGCACACAACATCACCAGTGATGAAAGACTAACCATGAAAGGAAATCTTTCTCCTATACATACAGGTTATCATGACTGAAAACCATAACATTCAGCGACTGTGGAATGAAGCCTTTAAAAGGAGATACAGTTGTAAATAAAAGGAAACACACAGAAATATATGCATTTTGGCAGATGCTTTTATCCAAACAGACTTCAAGGTGAATTCATGGTATACATTGGGAATCGAACCTATGACCTTGGCGTTGCTAGTTAATAAAAATGCTTAAGAGAGTCAAATAACTGAATGAAATGTTTAAGCTAAAGCCTCAGAGTTTAAAGTTCCTGTCATTTTTTCCATTTCAGGCGTTTATTCCAGTTGCTGGGGAATAAACACCTGATGTGTTAAAGAAAGGAGACGAGCTTGGGTTTTCTCCCCTCACATCTCTGTTTTTCTCTTTCACCCTTTCTCTATCTATAGATGGGGGTTAATAGAAATGACACATGAGAAACAAGAGATGTATGCAGAAGAAAGAAAAGGGCTATTTGCTGACATAAATCACTGCGCCAAGTACAGAGGGTAAGAACTGGCATTTTTTATGAAAGCTGTAAATTATTATATATTTCGATCTCTAGCAGTTTCACAAAAAAAGCCTTGCATGAAAAGTGTGTAAATATGCAGGTCAAATGTAACACATCAAATGTCGCAATGAAATTCAACATAAAAATGACCACATGCCACTGTTGTTATTTTATACAGACCTTATAAGAGGAACATTGTCCAGAGTACAGCACAGGGTTGATCCCCTTTGCATGGGCAGATCCACCTCGCAAGTCTGGTTATACATCCTGTATGCAAACAAATACACAACCCCCCATACAAATTTAATAGAGTTCTGACAAAGAACTATTTTGCTCACTTGCTAAAAATGATAAGTCATACCAGACAGATCTAAATGCCTTTGATATTTGGTTGTGGATGCAGAGGGTATACAAGTTACAACCTGTGCATTCCCACTGCACAATGGATGACATAATCAGAGTTCCAATTCATTTCCAGTATAAACATGTTCACACAGTCACCATAACTTTCAGCTCGTACTTCTCTACACAGATCTTTAAGAAAAACAGTGTAGCTTTACAAAACTTAATTCGTAAAGTTAACCACGCTGTCCTACAGAGCTAATGCTCCCCCCCAGCCAAAAAAGCACTAAAAGAGCCCAGTTGTTTCCATAATGTACAAATTACCCAGGAATGTAAAGCTCAACTGTACTGGTGAAAAGTGGGAGCATTTCATTTGAACAGGCTAAAAGTGAAGTTTGTTCAGTTTCAGCTATGTACTGAACAAAACTGCTTTTCCACAATCTTTATTGATTTTTTGGGGTCTACAAGTAAGACTTTGAATTATTATACTCCTATTTATTTCTGAAATGGTCATAATATTTGATCTTTTTTGAAATCTTTTCTCTAACTGCTCATGAACCCACACAGGAGTCATTATGGTGGCTTTAAATGATTAAGATACAGTGAAGCACAAAGCCCAACAGCAGTTGCCTAGACCCTGCTGTGCTGCACATGCTAATGTTTGACTAGAAACTCTTATGGTATGCAGCACAAGTTAACCTGGGGTTAACGAAGAAAATAAACAGGTGTTTGATTCTTCACTGGCTCATGTGTTTTTGGCCTAAATAAAGTTAATAAGAGATGATTCTGTCACCTGTTTAACTTTTCACTTCAAATACATCACTCATTAAAACTGATGATGGGAGGCACAGT
The DNA here is from genome assembly GCA_036877575.1 of Botia almorhae. Taxonomy (NCBI): domain Eukaryota; kingdom Metazoa; phylum Chordata; class Actinopteri; order Cypriniformes; family Botiidae; genus Botia; species Botia almorhae. The sequence goes on from JAZGTJ010005643.1 coordinate 6,152, forward strand.
AAAGGAGAAACAAAGCTGGAAGCCAGAGGGCCTTAATCTAATGTGCACATTTTAAAAAAGGTGATAGTTCTTACATGCAATTTGTAAATGATTGATAGCTTTACTGCAAATGTACTAAACAGCAGTTTCTTTCAGATGAAAATATGCACATTTCAGTTACCAACAAATTGATAAACTTGAACATAAAATGAACAGAACAAAGATTTACTTCTACAATCATTAAAATAATTAACAGTTAATAATAATTTAAATCTAAATTACATTTACACTTACGCATTTGGCAGACGCTTTGGCAAAGTGACTTACAGTGCATTCAAGACATACAATTTATCAGTACATGTGTTCCCCTGGGGCTCGAACCCGCAACCTTTGCGCTGCTACCGCAATACTCTACTGAGTTACAAACACTATTAATAAATAGTGTATATTTAAAAAAAAATGTAAATAAAGTGTAAATAAAAATACGTTTGAAAATATTTTTAAATTATACCATCTTTTTAAATAATACTTTCAGAATTTCTTTACACACACCCACACCAAATATAAACATTGGAAACATACAAACTATATTCATTCTTACCAGTTGTCCACAGGACAGACATGTTGATTGTACAGGGCCATAGCATACCTGAATGATCAGAAATCATGGCACATTAGTCAAATAACCTAAACAAAGTTTTGAAAAAACAATTAAACTTCTGCCTTTGCCATTTTAAAAGAATTGATTTGTCTGAGTTAAGGTAAGTGAATTATAAAAGTATATAAGCAATATATATATTTATATAAGTATATAAGCAAAACAGACCAAAACAAACCGAAATAAATATTATATCGTATGAACTGTTTAAATGGTGCCTATGACTTTGAATTCAGTCATTATTATGTCAAAATGAATAAAAATAAAGGTTTCAATTCACAAAACTCAAGCTGGCCACAAGAACAATGTAAACCACTGAGGTCTAAGATCACTCTCAAGATGAGATTATATTTTTTTATTAACCAATGTACCAAACAAACAAAAGTACTTTTTTACCAAAGTACTTCTAAAATAAGCTGCAGAAAACAAACGCCACAGTGGCCTGTGTCCTCACTGATAAAATCAGAGGTGCATGTCCTTTTAAAGTGACTTTCTGCTTGCAACATAAAACCAAAGAACCGGACAGCTCTGGAAATACAATCGATATGACGGCACATCTTTAGCTTACGCTGGTATTATGTCACTCTTTGCACATGCAACAACCTACTGATCCAGTCACACTGACCCTCAAAGGAAGTCAATGAACACAGGGGCATCAGATAATGGTCAAAGTAAATGTTAGCCTCCTGTCTCCTTTTACCGAAAAAGCACTTTCAAGCAAGCATGGTTGCTGAGAAATTGACACGAGATAAGGGGAAACTATTAAGCACTCTGTGGATTGTAAAAACAGTCATGGCACCCACAGCAGGATATCATCATCCTTCTCTCATGCTAATCTTGCTGTTGACACACGCAAACACATTTGCATTTGTACAGTGTAACTGCATCTGACACCATGCAGGGTCAGCAATGGGCTAAGCAGCAATTATTTTGTTTTCATTTCTTGTAAACGTGTATGTCCGTATCCACGGAGATACAGACCACCTGAGCAGAGCAAAATGCTGAGAGAAATTACATGTGGTAAACAAACATTCCACCATCTTCCTGGCTCGTGTTGTGAATAATGGACAATGTAATAATTATTCACAATATATTTACGATGATTTTGTTGGCAATGTAATATTAAACAACACTGTGATATACATTTATCACAACACTGTGATATACATAACATTGCTATATACATTGTAAAAAAATATGTAAAAGACACCGTTTATTATTTTGCTAAATGGCTCAGCCGAAACTCAAAGCAAAGGTAATTGCTTAGTGTTAGAAACCTGTTTTCATGAACAAACCTTCAAAACAGATGGCAGACTGCACCAGTGTCCAACCCCCTTCATTTAACATCGCATGACCAAATTCTGTGCATCCACAGCAGGCCTGTGCAGGTGCGAGATTTAATGACCAGGAGCTTCTGTTCTGATAAAACCAGATCAGGCCTGGTCTGACTGGAGAAGCCACATCTCAAAACCAGATGAGGGAGAATGTTTCAATTACATAAACCTTTTTTACATCCTCTGAGCACAATGACGTAACAGTGGAATTTCAGCTGTTAGCTTGCGCCCTAAAGCGATATGAAACTTTAAATGACAAAGAAAGCCTTTGTTTTTAATAAATGTTATCAGTGTTGCTTGCATCAACAGTCTGTTCAATCCACAGAGAACAGCACATAATTGTGGGAATATGCAAGCCTTTGGCATGAGTAGGCCACCTTATCCTGGTTCATAAACAACAGACACAAGAAAGTCTAAATGGAAATATTGCCTTGGAAACATTTTCACAATGAAGCCTGAATAATTCAAAGCTGCAAACAAACGTTCCACTGCAGCATAACTGGGGGGTTTAGACTGTGTGCAACTGAAAAACGCCATAGTGTAACAGATATCTTCCATTATGAAAATTCTGTGCAAGAACAAACCAAACATCCTTTTTAGCTTCACATGAACTTTGAACTTGTTTGGTAATATTAACTAAGTTTCTTTGTAGCTCATAATGAGAGATTTCTTTTTCAGCTATGAAAACAAGTTCTTTCTTGTGTGGATAATAGAGGAAAAGGTCATGGAACATGACGACTTCAGTCATGTTGTATTGGGATCATCTCCCAGACTATCACTACAGGAGTCATGGAAATAATAAACCAAACATTCCCCTCCTCCTCTCTCTGGCATAGTAAATGAGAAGTGGCTGATGCTGTCCTCTCCTCACACAGGGTTTATGTAACTGCCTCAGTCACTACTCTTAGGGCTCTACGGGAGAGGAAGGGGACCTTGAGTTCTATGTGGAAACAGGGTGCCTGTAAGCATTCCACAGGAAGGAAGTAGGGCCAAGCTACTAGACACCAGTGCAGTGCTACGCTGCATCTCTCAGCATAGAAATGTGCACAAATCCTGTATTCTATATTCCCAGAGTCCTCCAGCAACATTGAGCGAATAGCTGGAACCAAAGTCCCTCATCCTGATTTCCCTAAATATTATTCTGGATCCTCAATCCGAACAATGGCGTCTCTCAACTGTTGTACTATGACAATGTCAATATGTTAATAATGACCTCTGGTCCCCGTCATTTTCAGGCGAGATCAGACAAGTCAGCCATGGGCAAGTTTGTTGTAAATTTAACAGCCCTCTCCCCAAAGAGTAGTTTAAAAAATACCAGGGCTGTATTGTTATGTTATGATCCTTGTATAAATAATAACCTTTTCACAAATAGCAACAGTTACACTAAAAAAAAAACTGAATGCCTAGGAAAGAAGGTTTGACATAATACACTTCTCTTGGTAGGGAAAGTGTCCATGACATCAGAATACGTCTGGTCTATAAACAGAACAACTACAACCGGTAAAACTAAAACGAATGAAAGACTCACACGACCCATATTCCAGTGATGGTCAGAGCTGGGAGGCTGACGGGTAAGATCATCCACACAGACATCTCCAGCGCTTGATCCTCTACAGAGCCCCTGAAAACATCCACTTCTTTCGCCTTCGCCAGCCTGCGTCTCTCTGCTCTTCAATGTGCATCTATACTTTTTGCACGACTCCAAAGCGACACATTTTATTGATCATAACTGTGAGCAAAAGCAAAGAGAATAAGGTTAACAATGAGAAGAAACCTATGTCAGTGCATTTGATACAAGAGTACTCCTTAGTAAAACAAACTGTATCCGCACTGATTTCGTATGCATGTAAAATTTTGTCCTTTTGCTATCAAGGCAAAATGGCCGAGTTAAGTTGGAGCCTAACTTACGTGATATAAGCGAGTATATAGTATATATTGTAGCCATTGCATCTCACCTTCCCCCCTTTGATAGGGCACAGCAGACGAGCCTCTTTCACCTTTGTTGAATCCGCAGACAGCGCGTGAACTGATCAAAGACAGATTACATAAAGCAATCCACACTAACCGCTACAGGTTTACCACGACTCCTACAACGTCCAGCAATCCCCGACTTTGTATTTCTATTAGTAGGTATGTTTGGCTGTCGGGCTTAATCATTAAGCAGATGTGTACGGTTTCTGCTCCTTCCAGACGACCACCGTTGTCTCGTGTCCCGCCGTGTGGACTGAATGCAAACTTAAAACAGTCCAGCTGTTCTACTGCTCCGCCTCTAAATACACGCTCAAGATCACGCATCTTGACTTGATTTAGAATTTTTGTTACATTTTACATGATGTACGTTACAAACTGTGTGTTATGTGACATTAGTAAGCCTAAATAAATAATTTGACGTAATGACATGACGTGCTTGCTGTACATTTATCTCAATTAGGTTGTGATAACTGATTTGGCAGTTGTTAATTATCATGTGAGATAACAGTATACGCCCCCCTTTTTCCCATCTGCAAAATTACGAACAATTTTGTATACTGTAGGTACAGTGGGTTCCACATTGAAAAGCTGGGATTTATTCTTTTTAAATCATTCATTTAATTAAACTAGAAGGTTTAAATATTTAAACGATAAACCTTTTAAAAATTGTAAATAGAAAAAATATTCAAAATTCTAATTTAAAATTTCTAGGTCACTGATCAAATCAAATTTGAAGAAACTAAGCAAATTTGTGACATTGGCCATATTATCTCTTCAAACAAAAGGTCAGATTTCATTGAAACACAGAATGCTCTTTGGAACAAACCCAAATCATGTTGTGATAACATGGATCATCGGGCCCATGCCAGCTGGAGTGCATGCTGTTATTAAAAAAGGCACCAACCATGCTAAAAATCCTGAAATTCATGTGCATTTTTTCTTTTTTAACCAAAGAAAAACATTTAATCTATACTATGACCAATGTCTTAAACAACATATTTTTGAGATACCCTCACTTTTCTGATAGATAAGATGTGCTGCTTATGTTCTTTAGACATCTATTACGGTTATAGTACATTATGAAGTTCTCAGATGATTAAATGTGCTGGTTTTGTAATGTTAAAAGTAGCTTATCTTGTCATATTTGGTCAGTCACTTTGCTTGTCACTTTTTATGTGACAAGCATGGCAGTGTTATCTTGATAGACTAGGTCAGATTTTCAAAACAGCTTTTTACTCTGGCTCTTTGTATTAGCCTCACTTACACTTTAGTTGTGTAACATAGGTTTCCGTATTCTTGGAAAGAAGTTAACTTTCAATAAGATACGAATCCCTCCATCTAGTGGTGAGATTTAGTATGTGCACTGCACATCTGGACCTTTTTCATTTACTTAAACCAAAAGGTCGATGCAAAGAGTGAAAAATTTTATTAAAATCTAATAAAAGTAACCATAATAATATAATTAAAATTTTAATAACAATTACTTGTAGTTTACAGTGATATAAACATACATTTGGCTTATATTGTACAGTATTATAGAAAAATGCACATTACAGTGAAGCTTCACTATAATAGGTAACTTGTCACAAATTACATATTTTATATTTGTCATTTTTTACATGTAATGATCTTTATCATTTAACATCTGTAAAATATTATACTCTTCTGTGCAACAATAGCTAACTACAGAACCTGGCGGAAATGCATGTCAAGTATCTTACATCTGATTCTGTATCTTAAATATAAATAAATTAAGGTCACTACTGACATCCTGACCAACATTTACTGTCAAATTTAGTGATTCACTCTGTTTACAGTCGCACAGTGGTTCTATATCCCCAGACACCAAACCCAGGGTAGATGGGCTCAGTGAATTTAGTATGAACTGTGTGAAGAAGTGTCATAGTATCAGACACACTATAAAATGCCAATGTTCCAGTTCCATAGTCTATATACACTCCTATCCTGAAGGATTTGGGGACAGATATAGTGGTGCTTTTGCTGTTGTGCAAAAAGGAGAACTTAGATTCAGAACAGTATAAACTCCAAGACATGTCATTCCACCCAAAGCTACCAGTATTGTCATTTCCTTTCCTCTGAATGCCCTTGTAAGTAACTGCTATGTCTATTTCTGTGCCGGTCCAATCCACCTCCCAGTAGTAGCGTCCACCAGCCAGACCTTCCCTACACAGCACCTGCTGCCAGTAGTCGAAGCGATCGGGGTGCTCAGAGTATGACATTGGTTCGTTACTCATCTGTACCACTGTGTTTCTCTCTGACAGGTGTAGGTTTGGGTGGGCTGTTGAGCCATCCAGTGAAAGCTGGCAGGCATCTAGATGGAAATATGGTATCATTGTATTTTGATTATATAACTACTAAAAACTCCTTGGAGTGAACTGTTGTGAAAAATATTGGATTGATAACTTTAGAATAGTTTGCACATAGTATAAAAGGTCTCTTTTTTTTGGAAAATGGTATTTTCAGCACTTAAATGGGTTTGCTACAAACTGAACTTTTTCCTGTGCTTAGAGTAATTGTGTCACAAATTAAAGAGAATTCAGCATTTAATAATTAGCTAACGAACGTCGCCTTGTGGTTCCATCCCAATGAGGGAAGAAATCACTTTCCTGGACTCTTTCTTTCACTCTGCCCGGGTGGTGGAATGAACTCCATATCTCATTAGCCATTTTCAAGAAACAACTAACACACCGCCACTTCCACTTCTACTTAAAAAAAAATTATACTGTGTTGAAATACCTGAGACCTGTCTATAGCACTTATTTACTGTTGCCTCTTATTGTAATTGAAGTTGCTTCCTTGTCCTCATTTGTAAGTCGCTTTGGATAAAAGCGTCAGCTAAATGACTAAATGTAAATGTAATTATTTCCCCTTTATTTCTGCAAGTGTAATTACTATGTAACTGTCTACAGTTACTGTCTCTGCATTCGTTCAGCATGTGAGTACTGCATTCTAGTCATTTGACTGAGGGTGAATTCCTTCAGAGGACTCTTTCAACTACATTTAGATGTTCTGTTTGTGAGTGCAGTGCACATGACGTAACTTACATTCTAAGAACTCTTCCCTTTTTACTGGCTCCACAGTCTGCAGAATCTGAACTTCCTTAACTGTGGATGAAACACAATTCCATTAATATGAAATGTCATTATATTAAAGGGAGTACTAACTAGCCAACTGACTAATTAGCCAACTAACTGACCAACTAAAGTGACTTACTAATTAACTACAGTTTTGTTTGAACTGTAAAAGTTTGATCACCTGCTGAGGAAATTTTGTTCAGTTCGTATTTGCTTATGTCTTCTAGTTGCACTTTCAGTTCAGAGATGGCTTTCTTTGCATGGTCAAACGTATGGTGTGAGGCTAATGTCACCTTGGACAAGTCCTCATATCCAGAAGGAGCAGAGAGAGACTGCCAGCTCTGGGGTAACATGAGCAGAGATGTTATTTGATCATCACTGTAGGGAACTTACAAACGCATGCAGGCCTATTACATTACTGTATCACAAGCTTATCTCAACCTGTAAGAAATGGATGTGATCATCAGAGTGGGACAGCTGCTCCAGGTCATTATGCTTCTTCTTCAGCAGTGTGATCTCCTCCTCCAGCCTGTCCAGATGTCCCTCTGCATGTGACACCAGCAGTGTTTCCCGGGCTTTGATCATCTCCTTCACGTCTATGTACCTTCTCTCCAGAGTCTGCAGCAGCTCAGCGAAGATCCGCTCATTTTCATCCATAACACTCTGAGAAGAACGCTATAGAACAACACACACCATGTACTTGTAGTTTGGTACTAAATATATACACACACACACAGATATATTTATATATATATATATATATATTAAACACACATATATTGTTGACATAGTATTTACATTGTTTGTAATTATTTATTTTAGTGTTGTGTGATAGCGTTTTGTCTAACAGTGCACACTGTGTTTACTGCCCACTATTCATGTCAATTACTGATTTCTGGGGCTTAAGATTAGGCATTCTTTCTGTTCACAGCAGCCCTGGTTTTATGCAGTCTGCACTTACAATACCTGTTCCAGCAGGTAGGAGCTGTCAGTCGGCTAGTTTTAACAAAACGATTGTTTCAAAAACCTAATAAAGTAAGATGTGTAGTGTGTAACTAAAATGTGTAACTATTCACTTAGACTTAGATAGCAAAATACACTGGACAGATGGCCAGTCTAGTGCATGTGAGCAATAAAATAATATATTAGATGAGAACACAGGATTCTGCTCAAAAATGTTTCTAACTTTTAAGGATGTCACTGCCTGTCGGAGATCTTGCCATTTCTTCACTTTTTCCTCAATTTTTTGCTGTGAAGACATCAGTTTCGCCCCAAGCTGTTTCTGTTGAAAGATGAAACATTTGTTGTGAGACATTGCACTGATCGTGTTATTCTAACTATGTGAAAGCACTGAAAGGAGATTAATGACTTGGTAAGTACATTACTGCTTGCTTATGCAAACATTCAGCTTCACTGACTGTTTCAAGAAAGCAATCTACAGTTCTTAATAAGAGTTATTTATAGTCTACACAGGAATCGGCATTACTCCTGACAACCTCACCTGCTTTTCTGTCCTTTCGGTTGCAGCTGAAACAATATCGTGTTTTTTGTGTTCCTCCATGATACACAAAACACAGACACAGGCTTGATCAGAACGGCAGAAAACCTCCAAAAGTTTATCATGCTCTGCACAGATCTTCTCACGCAGATGCCCCGTTGCCGCCACCAGCTTGTGTTTCATGAGAGCGGGATACTCATAATGGGCCTGAAGATGAGTTTCACAGAACGATGTTAAGCATGTCAGACACGACTTCTCTGCTTTGTTCTTCTTAGTCAGACAGAAATCACACAGCACTTCTCTGTGGCTGTTCTGGCTACTGGGTCTGGAGATGCTATATCTGCCATAGGTTCCCGACCGTCTGGGTTTCTCCAGAGTGCCGTGTCGGCTCTGGCTTGCTGTACTGCTCCGAGACATGCTCAGACTCTTAGGGTGTAAACCTCAAGCGCAAACTCTTCAGGTTAAATGCAGTTTCATTGAAACTGTAGTGACACATTCATTATATAGAGGAATGTAAACCATGTGTGACAAACAGGTTCACCAGGTTAGTGTAACACCTCCCACAGTAAAGAGGTGTGACAGCTAATAGCAAAACAAAAAAAAGGACAAGAAAATAAAATGATCATGGGACAATCCATGTATGGTGGAAATCCAGAATTTCAAGTGAAATCCAGAATCAATCAAATGCTCCTAGTGTAAAATTCATTTGTGAATTTAGACTCGAATTGAAGTACTCGATTTGAGGGGTGCCAGACTAAAGTCCTGTGCAGCATTGTTTTGAAGCAATTCGGTTAAAACTCAAACACATACTGGAGTTTGGGCAAGTCTATTGAGGCTTCAGCTTGGGAAATTGTGCTGTGTTATTACTAGTTTTTCTCAAGTATGAACATGCAAAAGGTTGTTTACCTGGCAAAGCTTCTAACACATTGGGAATAAAGTAAAACTCATTCATAAGTTACATAAAAATCTATTTTATGAAATGGCACTCATGAAAACCTAAAAAAATGAATTGAGCAAAGGCCATCTAAGGTTAATTAATCCTTGTCAATGAACCTGTTGTGTTGCTTCAAAAATTCCACTGAATAAACCAATAGCAGCTCTTGTGTCACCAATTCTATGATCTAGTCAGAGCACATCTCTAATTAACAATGCACTTAATTGCTCATATCTGGTTCAAAATAAGCAGATAACTGGGAAGACCTCACAAATGAAATGCACACAACTGACAGTGTGGAAGGTTACCAATCCTAAATTTTAGTATTGATTTTTGTAAATGACTGTTACGACTGTTATGAGAAAGGGTGTGCTATTTAAATCCATAGAGGAAATGCAAGTTGTCTGCATGACAATTCATAATAATTTTAGACTAAGCTCTAAACTATTTAAGCTCTACCCCCACCTACAATGAACACATCACTGAAAACAAATAAACATGAGTCAGTATTTATGGGTATCTGTACTTTTGCTTATCTAAAGTTTTGCTTATACTGCTTAATTTGTGAATTTTGTCCTCCACTGATTGTCTTTGGTACACAACTTTGGTTTAGTGTCAATAAAGGCGGAGGGTGTAAGAAATGCTGTTAAGGGGGGGTTAAAAAGTTTGGTAACCATTGGGCAAGGCCGTTTTGAAAAATATTTCCTAATGTTTTAGCATGATTTGAGGATAAGGTATAATACTGTTCTTTTTAAATTTGCAATAGAAAAATAAGCTTATTAAGCAGTTTGTGAAATTTGGGTATTTGACTGCCTATAGTGGAATATCTTGCTTTAAAATACTTTTAATATTTAATCTTTATATTTAAATTTTAATCTTATAAAATCTTATAAAAATAGAAATTAACTATATTAGTTTTATAGGCAAAAATAAATAAATAGATTCTATTTTACTATGAGGAAAGAATTTAACATTGTTTTTACAGGTGCAATGCAACACTCACTTCTCCCTTTTGTTTATTCAACAATTATCAAGTTATACATTTTAAAGATAAGCACAATGGCCTGTCTGTAGCATCGACAACAAACGATGGCATTACAGAGATTGCCCTGTAAAGTGAATACAAAATAAAATGCAATTTATTATTACTTTGTAGCAATAATAGCTTTTCGGAGCCTAATCCAGAATTTCATGTTACTCAGAGGATCTCCACTCCACTTCAGGTATGTGTTCTTCTTTAGATGTTTATGAAGACCAAACACTTTCTTGGTCTTCCTCTCCTCCACATCTTCCAGAATGATGATGATGATGTTGGCATTGCGTTCCATCACAAACCAGGACTGAGCTAATTCAAACTCAAAGCGACACCAGGCGCTGTCAATGAAGTTTTGAGACACCACCACAATAACCTTACGGCTTCCCATTATTCCTTCATCAATAATGTTGGAGGTGATGGACTTTCCTGCTTCAAAGTCTCGCATGTGAAGGCAAAGCTGAATAGGTGGAACACCGTTCTCCAGATTTTCCATCAGTTCATTCATCACCCAGAATTCATCATCACTTGAGAAAATCACAAATGCATCATAGGAACATTCTTGTTGTTTGGGTGACCTATAGCCTCTCAGTAGTATACAACTGTATTTCAGATAAAATTGGAACCTATAAACCATGACTGATAAAAGAACTACTACTATCACAAAACAGACCAGTAAAACAATTGTGAGTCTTGTCTTGTGCACACAGCTGTCAGTGTCAAAACCAATTGCTCTCAAATCTGAGTTTAGTGAAAATGTTCTACATAATATGTTATGTGGCTGCTCCAAAATTTTCTGATGATTGATGATCCACAAAATAAAATCTGCGTGGGCACAGGAGCAATCGATGGGGTTAAAGGACAAATCGAAAACTGAAAGGTTTGCGGGCAACTTCTCAAGAACATTAAGTGAGATACTTGTAATGCTGTTTTTATTCACGTAAAGTGATGTCAGTTTCTCCAGGTATGAAGAGGTCAGAAAATCTAAAGTCATTAACTTG
>JAZGTJ010005644.1:0-26938 GCA_036877575.1 Botia almorhae
TTTATTGACGATTTGTTAGAAATGGTCTTTGATATTGTGGGAATTACATACAATATTTATAAGATCAAATGTTAAAGTATTGAGCTGGTACAGTACTTAAAATGCCTAACCGTAATTGTATGTGCTTTTTGCTGTATTTGCGTTGACACCGCTGCTTCTTTCTGCTTGATTTTTATCGTCCGTCATTTTGTATTTTGGTTTTGTGTGGTTGTATTCTTTTGTGTAGTAACTTGTAAAAACATGTTTGTTGTATTTATATTAGTTTGCACTGGCTATCGGGCTTTGTTGGATGTTTTGATTGATTCATTGATCATAGTCAGACTTTTGAATTTGAATCTTTATTTAGGACCTAACTGAGGTTATGGTAAATTTATTATGGTGCATTTCAGTTAAAGTAATTACAAACATGGAGAGTTTATAAAAGAACAACAGCAAACCAAGTTGACGTCTATGTCAACAGGTGTCAACCTCTGGCCTGTGTGTGTTTATACAAAGAAACCGCTAGGATTTCTGCTATAAAGAGATTCAGTTTTTATCCAAAAAGCCTGAAGGTTTCATAGATCTTTATCGCCTCAATCATTTACACAATTAGTTAAAGTGAAAGGCAACCATTTCATTTCCTTTAACTCTGTCTTTATCTAGCCGTCGAAGCGTGTGCTGACGTGAACATGTTCATTCCATTATAATGAGGAAAGTCCCTCTTTCATTCTAAAATTCTCTCTTTACCTCTCATGTGTAAAACATCATGTAAATAATCTCGATACTAGATAAGACGTCATTAGGTTTTCTTATAGGTGAACAGATCTTTGTTTCAACCATTAGGCCGAATGTGACATGCTTGAAAACAAAATGAACACGCGAGAGCCGTTTAAAACCACATACCTACCATTTACTTCCTCTTGTTTTATGTTATCTTGTTTTTGTAAGGTTTGTATTTCCGTGTGTTTGTGCATGGTTAGGGTGTCATATCTCTGATGCACTGACCTGTGCACGCTTCATAATTTCATTCTGTCGTCTGGTGTCTTTTCATGTGAAGTCAGTCATAAACAGAGATATAGCCTGGTGATGTTTTATGTTCTGCTGCCAGGAGTTTGAATCTTATCAGCGGGAATGATTGAGGTTATCAATTGTCCGTCCGCCATGCGTGACCTGCTGGTACCAGCTGGAGAGAAAAGAACACACTCGTCTCTTGTTTGGGCTTTTCATCCTGTCCTGCCAGCTGCTCTTAGGAACAATCGCTTCATACTGCTGATAATCAGCCAAGGGTAGTTTAGACTTTAAAGTAGTTTAGTCAATTTAAGCGCTCACGATTATTTGTTTTAGTAGTTCAGTAGTGCAGGTTCAGTAGTTAGTTTTAGCATTATTTCCAGTTTCAGTAGTTAATGTTTGAAAGAAGTATAAACGCATAATAATCAAATGTACATAATCAACAAATGTACAGTGTCGGTTCCGTTGACTGGCCCAAAACTTGATTCAGGCCATTGGGTCGTACTTTCAGATTAGCCCTTATATTACCCTTATTACATAAGAGTAATTCCATTCCTTTGGAAAAGTAAATATAGTGTACAGCTAATAATCTAAGAGCATTAACCTCAAAACACAGAACAAAGAAATGCATTGTTTTTGAAGTATGGAACAGTTTTGGTTTCATAACTGATACTGTTTTTTGTATTCGACACACGTTTCTTAAACACTCATTTTAATATCCAGCATCAAAGGACTAGAGCGTTGATGAACACAACCTCTGTTCTTCATCGGTGATGTTAGGAGAACAGTGGCCACTTTTAACTGATGTGACGTCAGTGCACAGACGGGGCGACCCGGTGGTCCCTGGCTTACATCTGTCATTGAAACGCAGTGGGTGTTTTCACAAGCACCGTTTCCCCTTTAGGACGGGGCTGAGTATGTTTGCGTGTGGCTGCGTGTGTGAATACTTGCTTCTGTTGAGAGTCGAATACCATTAAGAGGCAGTTAGAAACAGATCCTCATCTCACAAACACGCGAAACGGTTACCTAGCTGCTGTGTGTAATGACTTGTTGGGTTTCAGTCCTGTTGATTGTTGGCATTCTCTGTTCTCTGAGGTTAGATGTTTCTACCTACACACACACACACACACACACACACAGAGGAATGTGGCTTTATGAATGTCGCATAGGTATTGCGGTGCAGTAGGAGTCATTGGGGAAATATGCTGCCCATTGAAGCTTGTTTATGTGTGGAACGAATAATACAAATGTGTTATTTTGCAAGTAACACCAGCAGGAATTTTTTGTTCATTCTCTTTCATCCTCTGAGGTTTCACCGTGCTGGATAATTTAATGGAAACGTCTTCCATGTATTTTTCAGAACCTGCATCTCCTATTCAAATAGAAAGATCTCAGGGGTTGGAAACCAGACAGTTTTCAGAAAGTGTTGTTCAGCTCCATATGCACAAAGAGCTAATCTTAATAATTACACATTTAAGTGGAAAGTTATTGTAATGCAGCGACGCATAAGAGACGATGTAACTTCTTTTGTTCTTGAATGAGAAGCATATTAAAATGCTAGGCTACACTATGGTATAACTGCATGAAAGTATGAAAACCTTCACAGAAAATATCTGATAATAATAGGTTTCATTTTCAGAAACCTGTAGCCACATTCTCACAAAAGGCTATTAGGTTTTTAGAAGTATTTAGAAGCTTGAGTTGCAGCATACAAGTTGGATGGACTATTTTTATGGGAGTTTATTACATTTCGTAATTACAGACTTTACCGACTTCCTTTTTTGTTTCTTGGAAGAAGGTCATATACTATAAGTTTACTATAAGAATGACATAAGGGTGAGTAAATGACCGAATAAAACAATGGTTAAACGCCTCAATCATGACCGCTGGTAACAGGAATCTAGTGATCATCCTTTAGATGTACATGTAGTAAATAAAGTATGCTAAAAGACATATTTAGTGTGAGGAAGGCATCTTTTTTAATTGCTTTACGACAGTAAAACAACAGTGAACAATAGCTAAGTAAGTAAATAACTGGTAGAGCATGTTGCTGGCGACAGCAGGGTTGTGGGTTTGATTTAAAGGAGACTCCAAAATGAATAAAGACATATATTTGAATGCAAGGTAATTCACTTTGGATGAAGGCATTTGCCAAATGCCTTCACATGTTTATAAAATGTTCTCCAATTAACACTAATGCAACCTTTGTGTCAGGAAGAATCAGACCTGTCAGAAACTTCGCCACCGTCACGATTACGTATGCGATTAGACAGCAGGGGATTTTTCGGTTTCATGTTCCATTTCAGTTTGAGACAAAAGCGGTTTGTTTTGATCAGTGGTCTAAAATTCCAGTCGAGTCACTGCCACCTGACTGTATGGGTTTCACCCTCGAAATAATTCAATGGCATCTTGGATGATGAATAGCAGGCTGCTTTCCAAAACACACAAACAGGTTAAGGGTGCGGCCTGTTCCAAAACGTGCCTCTTCCACCCCACTCCCTTCAAATCTGAGGCGCTGAAGAAGGAGTGAACTGTTTTCGACTGTTTGCCTCACAATTATCGGCATGTTAAATGTTATTGACAGTAATGTTGGGAAAGTTTGTGCGATGTAATGTAACGTGTTACACAGTAACCCATAAATATTAAAGAATTCCTCACTTGTATCGCTAATTTGTGCAAAGAAATGGACGCGTAGCGCTTTGTGCTTCAGCACTTTCATGTTTGCATCGACAGACTTGCTCAGGGGCATTATTTAAAAACACAGAGTAAGCCTTATATCTAGTTCGAGAAAACTATGCTATAGTCAGGATTTCAGAAAACTGAATTTAAGCTTAGATGGGTTTGGAGGATCCGAGTTCACACTGACTTTGGAGTGGATGTTTCTGTTTGTTCCTCCTCAGAAAACTGTGTCAGTTTGTCAGCTAGTTCAACCTTCTGCCTATTCAGTCTTATGATATATACAGAAGTCATGTGCTTTTACTGTGATGCAACATATATTGTTCTGTTTTATCTGCCACTGTATGCTTATCCAGACATCACTGATAGCACTCAGTAAATATCACGAGCAATATGACACTCTGTTTAGTGTTGTTCTCATGTTCCTATTAATACCACTTAGTTTAATTGTTTATGCATTTTGTAGTTCATTTATTTTGCTTGCCTTCAGTTGTTTAAATTTTGCTCCCAGAATCTCACCCTATAGACTGTTTTTGTGTCTATACCTTTAAGACCTTTATGTAAATGCCCTATTATGATTGGCTAACCCTTTTACACGTGAAATGAGTAGTTACCCTTATTTACAGGCAATGATTCAATACTCTCTAACTGTATAATACAGTCTGCATTGCTACTTAGCCTTCACTGGCCCACCAACTTTTATAAACGCTATTGGTGGGCCATAACAACCTGATGACAAATGATTTGTGTTGCTTAAAAAGATGCTATAAATCTTATAGAATCGTTGATGACTGTATGATCTTTCTTTTTAGTTTACAAAAGAGAAGCCCCTTGGTTTCATCTTTGACACTTTTTATATTGTAATCTGCACTTCTGTAAGTCTCGTTATCATTGTAGTTTGAACTTAGAAAAAGTGAAGCCTGAAATATGAAAAACAGCATGAAATCTTTCATCCAATCCTACTAATTATCCTGACATGAGGAAGAACATTGCAGGATAATGACAGTGTGTGTTTGATCGCTGCACTTGTGTGTGTGTGTGTTGTAAGGACTGGAGATGAGCCAGAGGAAACAGGATTATGGTCCGGTCTCTATGGGATGTTAGTCACACATGCTACAGTCAGTGTCCAACAGTCAGAACCGGGACTGAAACTCTGGATCGTTTTCCAAAAGTGGCATTCGGATAGAGAAGTTTTAGTAGATTGTGTGTTTATAAGTAAGAGAATGTGTGTGTGCGCGTTACATGCGTTACCCTGCGAGGCACGTTGAGGCGTGTTTCTGTGCCATCTGTGGGTTCTGTTGTAATTAACATGTCAGATTTCTCTCGTGTTCAGTCTAGCTCTAGCTCTGTGTGTGTGTGTGTGTGTGTATGGGGGGTAATTAAATGTTTTCTCACTGGATGAGAGTGTGTATGAGTGATAATTTAGATGTCATGTGTGGTGTACATAAGCAGCAGTCATTTATGTGTTGATGTCAGCTTGTCTTTCATCTTCTGGGTGTCTGCGTGGGCAGATTTGAACTTTTGAGTTCCCTTAAAGCAATAGTTCACCCAAAAATGAAAATTTCCGTCATGACTTACCTAAACTTATGTCATATGGTATTTGTTCGTGGAACACAAAATGCAAAATTTCAAAGAATATTCTTGCAGTTATTCTTCACAAAATGCTACTAACTTTAGAAGACTTATATAGTCTTATAAACTACTTTTGTCATTTTTGAGCCTGACATTCTCTAATCGCAACATTTATTGAACAAATTATTTGGACAAAAACAAAATATTCCTCTAATTTGTTTTTGTTTTTTGCGCTTCACTAAAAGCCATATGAAAAGAGGGGGAGTAAAAAAAATGACAGAAATGTTATTTTTTGGTGAACTCTTTTTGTAAAATTTCCATTCACTTGAGTGGATGTGTTTGTACTTGCAGTTAGTGAAGTTTTAGATATAGACGTCTCTGCGCAGTGTGTTTGTAATGTCAGGTAGAGGTGATTTCTCCTTCTAATCTTCGTCAGGCCAGGTGTTACCACGGTAATCTCTGCATCTGTGAGACGTGATATATCGGTAAAGCTACAGTAACTGTGGAACTGGGAGTAACTAGCTGTCATAGTTTGGCACATTATAAATGGTTTAACGCTACCCTAATAACTAGCTGTCAGAATTGACCACCGACATTAGGAAATCTAGCTACCAGACTGACTTTTGTGTTTTTGCGCTGAATTATGGAGTCTGTAATTGTAACTGTGTGTATCTCGGGGCAAAGTATCCCCTTTTTGCCTTTTGACGAGAGATTTGTTAAGAGTTTCAGCATGCACACAAACCTATTTTAACGAAATTGTTTGATAAAACTTTTAACTAGAGCAATTTAGGCCTCTATATACTGTAGGTGTTTCCACTGCTTTTTTTCCTTTTCCATATTTTTTTCTTTGCATTTATTTCTGTAATTACGTAATTCCGGAATGCTGTAGAACGTTTCAGGCATGTTACATCAATGTGATTGAATTATGAGTTCGTTTGCTTCCCTGTTTCGCCAGAAAATGAATCGAGAGGTTTGATATTTGCCTCCAGTTACACACACACAAACTCAAGACCGTCTCCCAGCATTCCTGCTTTTTGAAGTGCTCTTATCTCTGACCGCAAACACAAAGAGCACAATGCTGCCATTCTGAGGGAATTTATTCTTAGTGGTGTGAAATGTTTGCAATAAAGACAACATGGAAAAAACGGTGAGCAGGATAATATAGTGACAGGCGTTTCCTCCGATTAAACTGATCTTTGTGATAAATGTGCTGCTCGCCAGAAAATGTAAAAAGAATTTGCAAATTGGCAAAGGTGAACCGTAAGCTTTGTGAACAAGTTTTTTTCCTGCCTGATTTGTTTGCGCAACCCTTTATGCTCCATGGAATAAAAAAAACACTGATATGAACCAAGATGGTTCTTATCTTGGACTGTAGAACTTGTGCTTGTCAAATTTGACATCAACAGGTTTAGTTTCTGTACCGTCAGTAGAGGAACGATTAGGCTAGTCGAGACTATCCACATTCATTATTCAAATACTGTAAGAGAGGAGCTGCATTACTGGTCTGAGATCAGTGCAGAAGGGCCTACCCCTCTGATGTGAGTCTGGGATTGATGACTTGGTCATGTCGATAACTTTAAATCTCATTGGTTCTCGCATGTCTTGTCACTAAACATCATGTGACCGCTCTTTAAATAATGACAGCGTTACAAAGGGAAAAGTATCAGGTTTTTAAATTGATTTTTGTTTTGCGTTAGACATGACACATACTCTTTTGTTGTAATGACTCTATATTGACATTATGACAATATAAATTGGATTGTATGTGCGTTTGTGTAGATGTATGTCTGAGTGTGGGAATGTCATTGTTTCCATGCCCGGGCTTACCTAAACATCACACAACCGTATAGTCATTAAAAACCCATTCCAGCATTTCTGGTGTCAATTCTCACTTTAACCTTTGACCTTTCCCACCGCTGTCACCAGCATCAGTGGGCACAGTTAGCATCCTGATGATAAGAGCACTCGCACTTAACATTTTTCTGCAGAATGACGGGAAAATCGTTGCGGCTGTCAATCCGTCATTTCCTATTCCGTGCTGGACTGCCACAACGTTGACCTCTGACCTGTGAATAGATCACAGCTGTAAGTTGTTAGAAGGTTATCCTGAGGTTGCATGTAGGTTATCAGCAGGTTTAGTGCAGTACAGCCGACAGAAGCACAACACGTGCGAGCGAGTGAGAGTGATGTTAGTTGGGGAAGATGAGGAATTTGGGCAGACACTATAAAGTTCATTTACATGCAGAGTTAATTTAATTCAATTCAGTTTAATTTAAGTCAATTTCAGGATTTATGCTTCGGCATCACACTCATCTACATCTTCAGCGCTTTCATAAAGCTTTATCTGTTGTGTTAGTGATGTTTCCCGTCCCTCCATTGAGTGTCTCTGAGCGTCTCATTGATATCCCACAATGCCACAGCTGCTGCAGTCAGTAGGCGCTAGCAGGTAATCAAACCCTCTTTTGATAATGATAATAACGATCGTAGCACTGTCATTCTATTTGTCATGGTAACAATAGCGGCAAACATTGGATCTTATCTGTGTTAGCGGAGCGGAACGCGGGGTTTATCGTACACATCAGACAAAACAGTGAAATCTGAATGAGAAGGCCGTCCTGTTTTACAGCACAGCGAAGTTTGTGTGTTGTGAGGAGTTTGCAGTGATCTGTTTTGACCTGTTTAGAGGGTTTGGTCAGCATTGAATGTTGTCTGGAGAGACTACATAAGATCTGACCCTTGTTTGTTGTGCCTGTTGGCTGCATCCAAAACTGCTCCCTGTTTCCTATATACTGCACTATACTGGGTGTTGGCTATTTGTAGTGGTAACCAAAAGCTGAGTGAATAAGAAACTTTATTCCTTATATTGTCCTTATATATTCTTATATTGCATGTTCCAATGCAAGATGGCCACCTGACTGGAATTAGCTTGAGGACAGCGACACTAAACCCTTTGAAGATGTACATGAACTCGTATTTGTTGTTGTTGACAGCTATTTTCTCTTTTTTAAATAAACCGATTAAATAAACGTGACAGACAGTATTGTTTTTCTTTTTGTTTTAATATATATAATATATTTATTAAATGTACCAAATACACATGGCAAGCAGTTGTTTTTGTTCTCTCTGTTATCAACAAATATACTAAATGTGACAAAGGGTACAAACTTTTTACGATATAGTCCACCACAGGATAGAGGTGTAATGTTCATGACGAATATGTGTGCGACAGTACAGTGGCACATAATGTTTACATTAGTGTCCGAAAATGCTAATTTTCATTCAAGTCTTCCCCATATAGTGAACTCAAATATAGTGAACGAGTGAATGAGCGAGTGGTTTCGTATGTGTGGGTGAGGTTTTGCCTAAAACATGGGGGCACCAGATGTCCCTAAAAGAATAGTAAAACTTAAAATCGTGAGTAACAATAAAAATATTTTTCAATCAAAAAGCTTGTTCGATTTTAAAGGATGTAATGAAAGATATCCAGCTCTACGCAGACAATGAGGAATAAAGACCGTTATAACATTTTCACAGTGTTGTGTAGTGATTGTGCGTCTGGAGGTGGAATGAACGGCCGGTAGCCTGTATTTTTCCCAAACCACCGCTGTTATCAAAGAGAACAATCAACAATTGTATTCCACACTCACACACGCATTCCAAAGCAGATAAACAGAATGGAACTGCAGAAACTACTTTCTATTAGAATGCCATTGTTGTGTCATTTTAATTCCAGAACTGAATCTTACACAAATTACACAGATTCTTTAGTTCTCATCCTTTCTTCTCTGTCTTGGCAATGGTCAATCACTCTTTTGTCTGCACAAATCGTCCTGTGGTTCTGATCTGAGCAGGATGGGTCCAAATCACAGGGGACGAGCAGCAGATAATATAGTCAATACTCTCTCTCTTTGTCTCTGTCTCTCTGTTATCTTTCACACACTCACTCTTTTAATCCTCTGCTTCTTGTGTCATCTTCCCATCACAAACACACCAAAGACTCTCACTGTCTCATTTCCTCTTTATTTTCATTTCTGTCTCTCTATGCACCAGAAGTGTTTTTAGCAGATAAGGCCTTATGCTGTATATGTGTCATTTTATGGCTTTTACTTATGGGTAAATCTCAGGAAACCTGTCAGAGACGCATCAGGTCTCGTTTTACCCCAGAAAGAAATACCGTAAGTTACACTTTTTTAGTGATGCCTGAAGAGCTTCAAAACATTTTGGTGCATTTGGTGCAACTTTTTAGACAATTAAATATTTGCATCCAGTTGTCATCGCTGGGATGTCAAAAGATCTCATTTTACATACTGTAATGAGGAAGAAGTTTTTGTGTCTTGAACATGATTCACTTTTCAATCTGTGATGAAGTTGTCCAACTGCTGCAAACATTTCTCATTTCTCTCTGTATCTCTCTCTCTCACTGTAGTTTTCTTCTCTTGTGTGGTTTCAGGTTCTGAGGGTTTAGCTTCAAATCTGATTACTGACAGATTTGAGAACTATACTGTACATTTCACCCCTGAAACAGAACCTTATTAAATAATCTGAAATGACACACCTGAAAGAGTGTGTGTGACTGATGCACTGACCTGTTTCTGGGTTCTTTCTCTCTCTCTCCCTCTCTCTCTGTTTATATTTCTCAGCATAAGGATTTGCTTGTGGCACAGCTGTGAAACTTCAAGAAACTCCTTATTTTTATCTCTCATCGTGCATAAACGTACACACACCTCTGCGGACAGACATGCCCTTATTCACATTGTTGTACAGTCCTTTAAAACATCATTTAGAAAACGTCAGGGTGAGAAGTAATGAGTTACAGGTGTTGGAGAAGCTTTAAAACGGACGCTGCATTCTGATTGGCTCTGAATAAATGATGTAACACAACATAACAATGACTACTAGATTCTTCCTGGCAGAACTGTTGCTTGTGCTTCCGCTTGTGATTAAAGTATTTGTAAAATTTAATGTAGCTTCAGTTTCCTGATAATGGAACTGCTGGCAGATCAGAATATTTGCGTATTGTTCCATTTCCTCCTTTATGCATTTCTTTGTTCTGCATTATTTGTTTCAACCTTGGAAAGCTCTTAAGTATTAATTTTCACAGCTGTCCTTCAATTCACCATGATAAATAATAAACGTTTAACCATGGGATTTTGTAGATCAGGAAAACTTCTATTTATTTGAATAATTTACAGATAGAGAGCAATTACAAGGCACAGTTCTTGTTAAGACAGTTGTTTTCTTTCTGTGTAAAGGATTATGCAAGCATATTGTCGTTTTCATTTTTTCCAAGAATTTCTTTTTTTAATTCTTAAAAAAATCAAAGCTTTTCCTAGAAAATCAAAATGATGTGACGTTTTTAAGGATTGATCACTAGTATTGAGTTTTGTCGCTAACAAATAATGTCACCAGGAACAAAATTGCAATACTGAGGTTTGTGATTGAGTAAAATGATTGATTAAATTGGTAAAGGGTTTGGAATAATACTGTACATTTGAATACAGTTTTCATAGACAAGTGATTGTTGAGAGAGAGAAATGATACATTCTCTTTGTTAACGTTGTCTGGTTCAGTGAGTTCAAAAAACTGTGTTTGTGTAATGACTGATAATGCAGTTCTGTTATTTTTCAAAGGCATTTTGTTAATCGTGCCTGAACAGGCATCATAAAATATTGCAGAGCAAAGATGCAGAGTGTGCAAACAGTGGTTAATAACGTGGCTTAACAGGAATATTCTCTTTTTTTCCTTCTTTAATTTTTTACTCTGTTTTGGCACAAAATATCCGAGTCAGTCTGTCAGTTTGTTGCTATCGCATTCTGGTTTCTGTGTTTCAGATTTTCCCAGAATCCTATGCGGCAGGTTACTGTACATATTCCATCTGAGTGACATGTTTATTGGAGGAGGAACCCGATTCGCACACACACTTTACACTCTTTACACATTCTTTACACACTTTTTACATTCTTTGCTTGCCCTATACACACAAACATCTCTGGCATCTCTTCTGCTTTGTGCGTGTAATTCTGTGTAGTGTGTGTATCTATCGTCCCACTTGCATAAATATTTAAGCCCCATCGATGTAGTCTATTATGAGAATTCTGTTTGATTTTCTAAGGACACAAGTTTTACTGCTCAAAGAACATGGTCGTAATGTTACAGTAACGAATATCATATTCCAGGAAGTTCATTGAACTTTGACCTCTTGTTGTGGTTCTCAAGCAAAACTGGAGAGAAACTCTGATGAAAATTATGTGAAACCATGTCTTAGGATGTTCACTGTGTGCACAAATAAGATACCAGTTTTGGTGTGTCTTTTGGTAATGCTAATGCTACTACTGCATTACTCTGCTAATGTATTACTGCGAACTAAACCAGATATTGACACCCACTGTCATTTTTTTCACCTCTAACTTGTTGTTTACATCTATGTTAATGTTCCTAAATGGACGTGAAGTCTGTTTAAGGAGTTGATTGTTTGTATACCTTAATTTAGTCACTTAGTCACAACTTTGAAAATCCATCTTTCCCAAACTATTTCCTGTGGATAAAATGTGTTTCCACTCCTCAGAAAGTCAATGTAGCAGTAGATTATTGTAGTTGTCTTTTAACATTAAACTAAGACAACGTATTTTAATGTTAAAACAGTGACATGCATCACGTGTAAATAACTGTTTTAACACCACACTCTTTTCACTCAGGTGAGAGTGTGCGCGGTGAATGTAAAATTCATTTTTCAGGCGTGGGAGTTAATTTTAGCACTGCAAAGTGTAGACCTGCTGTGTGACACTTTTTTTTTGAGTGTGATGTAAAGCTTCACTCGTCAGCTGAGCAGCTCTCGATCGCCGCCTCCCATGAGCACCTGGCTTAGATGACAATCTTTATTTATCTGTCCTACAGGAAGTGTGTTTTCCTTCAGGAGAGAAGTGTGTGTTAGGGTGTGATGGACAGGTGATTATTTGAGGAACGGCTTGTGTCAGTCTCGCGATTGCGGACGGCAAATATTTATGTCTGCGGCGGACCCTCTCCAGCGTCCCCTGTGCGGTTGGGGTCACGGGGTCAAATGGGGCGGGGATATTTCCCACAATCCTCAGGCTTGCTCGTATTATCTCGTATTATGTGCTTTGATTCTGTGCCTCTGTTTTTTTTTCTTTTTGTGCGATTAGAGATGGTACTCTCGCACGTCTAGGTCATGAGATCGGCGGGGAGTTTGACTCATGTTACAAACATTAAACACAAAAACAATGTCACACCCGTCTTGTTGCTCATCATAATAATAATCCTTATGCACGTCTGTATGGACACACTGGTTTTTCCTCCTTCTCTGGGAAAGGAAAGGTGTGGTCCCTTGTTTCTAAATCTGACGAATGAAGACTCTATATATAGGTGCTGTTTTTGTAAACACAGGAAGTTAAGCTGGACTGGTCAGCATTGTGTGTGCGTGTTAGTGGGGGTGTCCAGAGAAACCATCACTCTTCAAACCTCTGATAACTGA
This sequence comes from Botia almorhae, assembly GCA_036877575.1. Taxonomy (NCBI): domain Eukaryota; kingdom Metazoa; phylum Chordata; class Actinopteri; order Cypriniformes; family Botiidae; genus Botia; species Botia almorhae. Next base: position 12,725 of record JAZGTJ010005644.1, read on the forward strand.
TAGTCAAAGATAAACACCACAACAAAACTCAAGTCAGCTCAAACAAAATCCTTAAGACGTTTGCGTACCGTGTGATGACGCACGAGAACTTTTCAGGGCTCTGACCTTTGCCTTTGAATGTTCCTGTAAATCTCTTTTGAAATGCAGCATGGGTTATGTATGCATATGTAAATGAATCAGTGCTGATTCATCGCTTCTAAACAAGCGTGTTTATCTCCGGACAAGACTGAACACGTCACCTCAGAGAGACGCAGGAGATGCTGCTGCCCTCTAGTCTGGCTTGTGAAAATCTCACATTCTTTGTTTACCTTCACTTCTCAAAAAATGCTGTGTGTGTGTGTGTGTCTTTTTAAGAGAGAGAGATAGAGAGAGAGAGAGAGAGAGAGAGAGAGAGATAACATAAACATAAAGGCCTGCCACTCGTTTACTGTCCCTGTGGACACAGTCATCAGAATGATGCTACAAAAACAGACAGCGTCTGTAAGGGATACGATGAGACTCATTAGTGGACCGTACTGGAGGAAGAAAGAGAGTGAGAGAAAGCATCGCTTCACACGTTACATCGTGTTTAAACCAGGCGTGACGTACAACTTGCAGCAGCAAATAATTTGTCTGTCCAGGCTCAGACCAGTCATTACACAAATAGGGCAGATAACAGATGTACAAGATATTTAATTAACCTTGCAAGTTGTTCGTTATATGCAAGTGTATATATATAGTATTTTTGCAAAATAATGTATTGTTGACTAATTTGTAGACGCAACCTTTTCAGCCTTGTACAGCCTTGAGCGTATCAGTTCATCAGTAACTATAAACTAACATTTGGTTTCAACCAGCCCCTGTTTGAGGGTTAGCTTAAATTAGGCTACATTTGTGACCCTGTTACATGGAACTTTGTACTCACACTGGCAACCCAGATTTTAAAAATAATTTCATTAGTAAACATGAATTTGGGTTCTGTTAAAGGGCCCTGAACCAATAAACATTGGGCACTGATGGTTTAATTAACTGTGACACCATTACATAGTTATGTGTTTAAATAGTAGGTAGTATCAACATCTTTCTCGTATCTGGTATTTGTTTTGTTTATTATGCATCTTTGTAGCTGCTAAAAAGTAAAGAGCCATTTTTGAATTATAAACTCCCTCAATTAGCAATGACCTGAGAGACTTCTGACTTCTGGTAGGTGAATGCAATGTGCAGCCGGAAATTTTAGACAGCAAATGATTCAATGCACTGGAACAATTTTAACAATGGGACAGCCATAAAATGGCTTATTTCCAGGGCAGTGTACTTGCTGCTGCTAGGGAGCGGATTCTGATGTAGTCTTGCTTTCATTGAGCGTCATGCCTGGTTGGAACACAATGTTTCAAAGATTTGCCTTTGTGAAACAAGCATGCATAGACATTAAACATCACTTGCTCAAAGAACCTGCGTTCAAAGCCTTTGGTTATCGTTTCGGTGCATTACAGAATTGTTCCTTGTTCTGCACTCAGGAGAGAATTCACAAAGAATGCATTGCGTTGATAGTGTCCTTTAATTACAGGAACTGTCTGCATTGTTTTAACGCCCAATTCAATAAAGAAATTATGCAAATCAGGTACAGTTCAGACACAACAAAAAAATCTGTTTGAGTTGCTTTGCAGGGTTTTAGGCCATTTCTGAGTGTTGCTGTTGGTTGCAAAGGATATTACAGATTACAGCAATTTGGTTTACATTTACCGACATACTGTTTAATAAATTCAGCCCTTAATGTGTGACCGCACACATGCACATTATACATATATATACGTTTAGCTCCCTTTCTTTAATTTACCTGCCAATGTGGCTGTCAGTACTTGACAGAGGGAGAGATTGGATGGTTTTGAGTGATGTGAAGGACAACTGACAAAGAATAGATGAGTGAAATGTATTTCTATATATATATATATATGTCTGTGCAGAGAGAGAAAATGGGACATGGGCCCATACACACACATCAACATTGAAACATCAGAGATGATTGGAAGACAGACATGCAAGTCGAACACACAGAGAGAGAGGGAGAGATAGCGAGAGAGTGATGAAAGGTGAATGAGAGAAGGAATGTTCAGCTCGCGCTTCAGTGGTGATTTATGGGCGGTTCTGCCTTCAGGCAAAATAGTTTGAAAATTATTAAATGGGTGCAATTAAAGTCATAAAATTGAGGAAAAGAAGGGATGGGGGTGGAGGAGAGATGAACTTGACGTCTGTCTGGTCTAAAAATTTTTTATAGTGTCTGTCTTCGTTCATTTTTTATTTCTCCTCTTTCATTTCATCTGGCGTTGTAGTTTTATGGACTTTTACTTTGATTACACGCGGATATGTGCGTTCTCTGGTATTCGGTTGTAGGTTTTGGAAAGCCTGATAGTGGCTCTTTTGTCTTTCTTTATTAGCACACTGTGATCGCTTTGGGCTTTTTGGCGTCTGTGAAATTGTTGTGGGATTCATATAATCAGTTTGATGCAGGTGGGAGTTTTGACTCCACTAATAAAAAGCCAGTAAAAATGCTGAAACAAATTGGATATTGATTGAAATATGTTTTGCATTATTGTATTTGTACACAGCTCGGTTGCAACTGCTTTGTACAAACGTACAAATGTTTCATGCCACTAACGCATATTCAAGGAATAGTTTACCCAAGAATAAAAACTGTCATCTTGTTCCAAGCTTTTTTCTGTCTGTGGAGTTTTTAAACATTTTCCCTGTAATATTGGTTTATATCGACCATGTCTGTTAAGATCCAAAAACATTCCATGTCACTTGTGTGATATATTCCAATCTTCTGAAACTGTACTATAGCTTTATGTGAGAAACGGTCTGAAACAGTGAAAATGTTCAACTGATAATCTTTCCACCCAGTGAGCTGGTGAGAATCACTGACTGGATCATTGAGTCAGTGAGTTGAAATAAATTCTGATTCATCCACTAGATTAAAAAGAACAATTCTTTCATGATTCACACCAGTTCTCAAGTTCAGGTCACTGACTCAAGGATCTGCTCACTGCTGTTCTTAAGTCTCACTGAAGGGTAAGATTATCAGCAAATAATGACTTCTGAATCTGTCTGAGCTATCAAAAGCTCAAAAATCCTATTGCTTTACATGACTTGGGATATAATACATGAGTTGTATGACTTGTGTGGGCTACTTGTTGAACTTGTTGTGTTGTGTAGCACTGGGTCACGAGGGTAAACAAATAAGGTCAGTGCGTGTTTTGAGTAAACCATTACTTGCATAACTGCAATAAGAAACTAAAACAAAGAACTAACTTTATTGTGTGCACCTGATTCTGTTTTTTTTTTTTTCCATGTTGGATTTGAGATCACAACTGTGGGATTAGCGAAGGCTGCTGGTTCTACTTTCAGTAATGATACCCACTGATAACCACTTGCAGCTTATTACACCTGTTGTGTGTGTGTGTGTGTGTGTGTGTGTGTGTGGTTATCTTCCCTATTGCATGACGCTTGTGCCGCACTGTTGCTCCCAGATATGCTTGAATTTTAATCTCACCACAAAGCGTAATACTTAAGCTGAGCAGCTGCTTTAACTGAATTCAGGATGTGCGTGCATTTGTATCAATGCATGCTGATGTCATGCCAGATATTCCAAGAAGACTTCTGCATGAGTGATTGGGGATTTTCCAAGTGTTTGATTGGACAGTTGTTTTCTTTTAAAGTTGCACGCAGCTGGAAAAGTTTAAAACTCTTGTTTTTTAAGGAATGATTGTGTTTTGTGAGTAGACAGTAATTCAGTGTTGTCCGGGGCACATCAGTAAGGATTAGCGTTTATACTACAAATGCATTTTTGATTACCCCCAAATGTGATTTGAGTGCTCAGATGGCGAAATGCTTTAGTGATAAGAGACTGATGTCAATACCAGGTGTAAACGGGCTCTAAAGCAGATAAAAAAACTAAAGACACTGGGGTATTTTTTTTGCATCTGACAGATGGTTGCTTATGCTCGGAGTTTTGCGTGTGCCCTGATCCCTAATCCAATCTTCTCTTCGATAAATTTTCCTCACCCCAAATCATTGTCTTGGCTCATCGCATGCACACATGACTGATTCCCATCATTATCCAATCACATTCATCCACCGCTCTCCATGTCAACTGCAATACAATCATCGCCATATGGAGGCCACGTTTGCGAGACCTCGCACTTCCTGAACGCTTCCTTTTGGGAGGCGGCGCGGTTCAGGCGTGCAGGGAGATGTAATCAGACGTTTGGCAGAATCTGCAGCAATCAGGCACACCATCAGATGCTTTCTGGTCCTCGGCCACTGGGGCTTAAGGGTATCTGGGGTGTGTGGGTAACATCAAAGTTCTTGGATAAGAACAAGGGTTGGAGAGAGAGAGAGAGATTACATGGATTAGGAGGACAGAGGGGGAAGTATAATGTAATTAAACTCTTGTCGAGATTTTATTCCACCCCGTAGACCTTAGAGAAACTCAACAGGGGCTGATACGATGATTATCACTCACGCTGCTCCAAATTGTGCTGGATTTGTTGACAGAATGTTGAGTGTTGGGCATACACCCCAGGAGCCACTTTTAATGTCGTCATATTGGAAGGATGCATAATGATAAAGAAAGGGAGAGCTATTACACCATAAGTGTGGCGAGAGAGCGAAAAGGGGTCATTCAGTGAAATGAGCATTCCTTCTCAGTTACACACACGCTTCCCATCTCTCAGCGTGTGCTGTAATGTTAACGACTGCCCGTCACACTTTTTGAAAGTTTGGACGCTATTTTTGTGTTCCAGCATGAGAGAGGATATGATGTCATCAAGGCTTTTGTATGCCGGGTCCACAGTGCAAACATCAGGCGTCGGTAGTGTTGATGTATGAGTGTGCATAGCTCATAACTTCACTCACCCACAGCAAACACATCTCTCACATACAGTGCTGCCCCTCGATCAGCTTCCTGAGGCCGTATAATAAATGTTTACTGTGTTTACAAGGCAGAACTGTATTGCAATTCCTGTTTAACTTCCTCTGTCTTTTGTCTTCTATCATCGTCTTTCCCCGTTTTGTTCTTTTTTCTTTATCTCTGTTGTCTGTCCCATCCATCTGTCCATCCATCATTATCCTCCTATTCTTCTACATTATCATTTTCTTTGGGCTGAAGACACAGTTGCAGTCCAGACTCAACCCTACGTTATCCACATGAGCACCATGCCTGGCTCAGCTTGTCAGGAGCATGTCTATTTATAATTATATTGAAGTACATTATATCTTTGCTGTATATTGTATTATTACAAAAAGGTGCAATGAAAGAGAGAGAGAGGGCATTAAATGACAGCGAATAAAGATAATCCATTCTGTTAATTGCTGTTATGCAACAGTTATGGTCACGGAGTAAACGAGGGTAAGCAGCTCTTTTGATCTCAGACTGTTTAAGTGATGTGAGACGTTTATTATTCCAGAACAACATTGCTTTTGTTTACAGGCCTCAGAATTAATGTGCAATATTGAGTAAACAAGAGCAGCGTGGACTCGACCTGACCCCACACACATCCTTCTGTGTGGGTACTGGAGAAACGCATTATTTTCCTAACGGTTCACACTGTCTGTTCTGTTGTCTGACTCAGTCTTCTCTTCTTCAACCTTTAATGCTACTGTACGTTTTTGTGCTGCTCTTTCATGCTGCTGTACGTTGTCTGCTGTTCTTTCATGCTGCTGTACAGTGTCTGCTGCTCTTTTATGCTGCTGTACAGTGTCTGCTGCTCTTTTATGCTGCCAGTTTTGCCTCGGGTGCAAGAGGCCTTGAGATATGAACAGGAGGAGTCCATGGCCGCCTTTACTGTGAGCCACAGACAGTTTAGTGTTTCCATTATTGACTGAAATAGAATCATACTGTCAGTTAGACGTATAAGAAGTGGAGCACTGATTTTGATCACAGTCATCGGTGTTTTGATGTTATAAAAACACATTTCATTCGCTGAATTCATAAACAAAAATCCCTCTATTACAAGGGAATTATTTTTATTGCATTTTGCAGCTAACGGCGCAGGTCAGCGCGTCAGTTTCCACAACATAAGAGTTTTGTGAATCCTCATAAAAAACTTTTTCACATACTTACTTGATGGATTATTGTGAGTGAAAAGATCACATGATGCCATATGGAGTTCTGTAGGAACAAATAACTTCAGACGTCCTAGATACATTTCTGCGGGTATGCTTTTAGAAGTGAACACTGTTAGAAGATATGAGTGTGACGGCAGTCACATACTGTAACAAGCTCATCTCTCTACGAGCAGACAGAAGATCAGAGGAGGAGAGGTGTTGCTGTATATAAACATTAATACGTCCATCATTAGTAGACAGTCTCTTTAGTGCAGCGCTTGTGTGGTTTTGATGTGTTTTGCTCTCAGACAAATAAAAAGGTCAAGGAATTGTTCTTGCATGAGACTAATATTTTTAATAACATGTACAGTGCTTTATAGTTTTTATATATATATATATATATATATATATATTTTATCTTTCCTATCTGCATATCCATCTGTTTTTAATCAGGGCTTGTTTAAGCCGAAGGTGGAAATGCAATATATACATGTAATTAATAATTGAATAATAAATATAGGTGGCCTAACACATCAGTCTAACCCTAATTAGGAGTTTTTCTAAAAAAACAAAGATTTTGTTTAGCTAAATAGGCATAATGGCACAAAAGGATCACCTGTCCTCAAAAACACAACACACACCTTAATTACACATTATTTAAGAGCTGCACAATACCTTTAATGGACCGTGTTTTTAATTAAGCCGAGCTTTAAACGGCTCGTCGATTGATGGTCCACCATGTCCTTTTAATGGACATCTGGCTCTTAATGCACTTTGTGCCGCTGTCACTCGCATGATAACGTATGCGCTCTTGTTTGCAGGCTGAACAAAGTCATTGGCAGCGTTAACGTTTGGCTTTCCTGATCTTCCAATCACCTCCGCGTGGTACATATTACGACGTCAGAGCTAACATTGTTTCCTGTGGTGAAAAATCAGAGTTGATGAAAGCACATAACAGTACTGGAATGGAAAAATGTGTTTGGATTTGATTGCAACATGTTTGTTCATGAAATAATGTGTTTACAGCACACAATCAATCCCTGTTCTTACTAATGCAAAGAAATGTACAAACACACAAAGGGCGGAAAACAAAATGTACGCGGGGATATTTTAATATTTACAGAGCCTCTTTTTTTATGAGCATAAATTGCCTTGACGATACATAAAGCCGGCTGTGAAAATAAACAGTGACAGTATAAATGACTTGGGTTCCAGTGGAAATGACTAAACAGTTTGAAACCGGCTAGAAACAATGTTATCGCACACAATAAAAATAATCACCACGTACTTTGACTCGACAATAAAATACATCTTATTTTCTAAATAGACCATTTTTGCTCGCCGACCGAAACCCACGATGGGAAACGGTGGCAGCGAGTTCAGCGTCTGTTTCCCCCGTAAGAGCCGTAACCACAAAAAAGGATGAATTAATAAATAATGCATGAAGAATAAACAAAGGCCCACCTGAGGGCTGTTGTTTAAATGTAAATAGTGAGCTGAGAGAGAAGGCGTGGTGGGTTCAATTACCAGTTAAGTTCGCCTACTTTAATCATTGTAATGTCTTGTTTGATTTACTGTATTGTGTGGAGGCTGTTTGGGAAAGTTTGGCAACAGACGGCAGCATCAGTACAGGAGACGGATCTGAGGTTAGCGTTGAAACTTGTTTTACCTCGACAAACATTTACTTACCATCATTCCTCTTGCTCATTAAACTCTCAGCGCAGCGCTCCCTTGTCTTTTAAACGTCCGTGAGGGACAGCCCAGCGTTTACTCACGGTGGGCTTGAACGTTCTCCAAATGGATTTTTCTCATTTTTCCTCAGTCCTCTAATCAAATCTTTCCCCTCCTTCATCCAGCACGACTGTTTCACCGAAGATAACAACCCGGGAAATCAAAATGACTTTAAGAAATAAAGTAGCCTTGATATTATCAGATGGAGGTACATCCCCGTAAAAGAAGTATTTATTAGACTGTGAACGAGTGCTGTTTCTACTTGATTTAACTGCTTGAAATTTAAATTTTTGTTGGTGTAAAGCAGTCAGGTTGATTCTGTCATATATTTTTGAGTTGAATGAAGTCAATTTTCCTTTCAGCATTATCACAAAGTTTTTAGGTTGTCCGACAGAACGTTTGTTAGACTGCGTGTTTGGTTAGCTTGTGGTTTCTGAAACAGTCTTCCTCACTCGTATAGCATCAGCAAGAGGTTTTTGCCATTGTTTGAACGCGCATGCTGTCAGCAAATTCTCCAGCAGTAGAAGCCGTTAGAATTACTATTTTAGAAGTGCAGTAATTATACATCTAGATGTTATTGATACCTGAGGCTCAGTTCAGGCTCAAAACGGGAGCGATATCAAACGCACGCCACTATACATTAAAGTAGATGTGGCAAGATGAAACATAGAGACCACTGCTGTCTCCTTAGATGCTGCTAACAGGTCTCTGTGGTTTATAACATGGGTGGAGTCTCTTTAGATGCATGAAAATAGTGTCAGTTCTGGCGCCTGTTGCAGTACCAGCAGCAGCCCACAGGTTGCACTAATCAATGTGCGCTGGTGGGTTGGCCAGTTTTACTGCATTTCTGCATTGTTGGGGAAGCTACTGTAACACTAACTTGATTTAATGCAACATTATACGCTACTAACAAAATGTTGCTAACTGCATTTAAGCAATTTAAGATGGCTTAAATGCAATTTAAGAAGAGACACATTTCAAATGTCAAATATTTCAAAGATATGTATCTTTTCCTTATAGTCTTTATCTGGCACGAAAACAATGAGAATAAGGGTGACTATAAAGCCTAACTATTTAAATGACAGTGTTCCTAAAAATGTACTAAAGTTACTTAGTATCCAGTAGAACAGTATCCAGTGTTTGGTGTTACAAATTGCCAACACCGTGAAGATTAAATGAAGCTTACTCTTAAGTGTGTATTCCTGATACACTCAATATATCATATTTCTGAAAAATTCCCAGCAAGCATTTCACACGGTCCATTGAGTGACAGCTCAGGTACTGCATGCGGGGAATACCTGCTGTAAAGCAATACTTTACCCTGACTACTTAACTGTTTTACCCTGTCTTACGGGAAGAGATTACCAACACAATGACAAACACTGGCTGTGTTCACAATGGAATACTTGTGTACTGCACGCTGCGCAGTGTACTACCTACTGTTTATTTAAAAATAGAATGTAAAACCGTATGCAACAATGTGCCAAACAGTAGTAATGCTAGTTAATAATAATTTTTTATTTAATGTAACTTTATATACATTTATATATAATTTTTTATTTTATATAAGGAATTACTTGCAGGATATTGTTGAATTGTTATTTTTATCCTGTTTTGTGTAACTTGGCAGTCTAATCAAGTGCTTAATCAAGTAAAATATTTAAAACTTCCTTTTTGAACACATAATATTACTATTTGAACACACAGTCTGCTTCGTACACAATATGCTAGAGCTAGTAAGAGTAGTGTGGTAGAATGTTATTCTGAACATTCTACCTGTTCTGTTATTCTCTCTTTCAGCTGTGGTTCCTCAAGTGGTCAGAGTCTCATCTCCAACATCTCATCTCCCAGTGCAACTGAAGAACTCTGCTTGAAGGTCTCGAAATGCATAATCTCTCTTCTCCTCTGTGACAGCTCAGGTGAGACGCGGAGCCACGCTCCTCTCTGATCTCCTGGAGGAACGGCACACGCAGTGCTTCTCCTCTAATGCGCACACCTTCACGTCCGGACTATCAAAGCTTCCGAGAGCCCAACGAGCTCAGAATTATCATTTCCTTTTGCCCAAAGAAACTTCTCTTATGCAGTTGTGTCAAAGGCAGAATCGAGGCCGATTTCACTTTTAAGCTGTTGTATTAGTTCGAGATTTAGGTTTTTCTTAAGGGCCGCGTCAGCTGTGACACTGACAGGCGAGAGGTCATGTTCCAACAGGGCCTGAAGGTAAATATTGAATGGTTGTCATTGTTGGGTTGGGTTGGCGTAAGGTGCGTTTGGCAGAGAGCCCGGAGGCAAATTCAGACCGAGTGCGAGTAAGAGAGAGGCGGATCACTTAATCAGGGTATAACGCTGAAACAGTGGAAAACAGCATGGAAAGGTCATTAGGTCAGATGGAGGTAAGTAATCCCTTGTTTCCCACCATCTAGTAATGACCGGTGTTTATTAAGCAAGGAAATGTTGAACTGGTTTATTCATGAGGCTGTATGCTCAGCTGGAGGATTTGGATTTCATTTATGATGAATGTATGTTCATGTTATACCTGAATAATACACAGTGTGTGTATTGTGTGTGTGTGTGTGTGTATGTGTGTCTGCTGTTAGATGGTTTGGTGAATTTCATCATGATACATTATGGAAAAGAAATGAGAGGAAAAATCTGTTTTTAGAACCGTATCAAGCAAATGGTGCCATAACCGAAAATGGTCATCTAATAAAACTTTATTGAAGTTGTGTTTTTCAAGATAATATGATACAGAAAGAGCTTGTATCTGTTTAATTACCACCCTATGTGTTCAGAGGGTATCATTTAACTGTCTTAATCTGTTAAACCAAAGCCTTGATTATCTGTGTTTGTGTGTGTGTTGCGTTTGAATAGCAATGATGCAGCTTTAGCTTCTGTTTCCACTAAAAGAACATTCTCTTCTTCTTTGATTTAATGAGGACGTTTTCAGTAATTTGGCCCACACACATACATTTACAGTGCAAGAAAGAATGATTTGACAGACTCTGACATTCAGATAAGCCTGAAGAAACTGGTTTGCTGATTTAGAGTGATCCAGCCCTTTGAATATATAAAACATAACACAGAAATATGTGGTCTCAGCTGACCCAACCATTTATATAAATATATATATATAAAGTATTGTTTACTGGGTATCTTGGTGTGAATAGCTCCTAAATTTCACTTCTATGCTTTGCCTTCCCATTTATACTGTAGTTTATCTGCATACTCTAAGATATAGGCTATATATATATATATATATATATCCTATGGATTATAATGTTCACTTAATGTTAGAATTTTGCTTTAAACCATATATACACTGTAGTATCTACTACCATAGCACAACCATGGTAATGAATTCTTTGAAATAAATGTGTATATTATAGTACATGAATATTGTAATTTTTCAGTACCGTTGTCAGAACCATGGCTGCAATTTATGGGGCCAGGACAGATTTTTATTAGTGGGCCCCTTTTCCCCTGTAGAGGACATTTGTAAACCCCCCATTACAGAACCTGNTATACTGTAGTTTATCTGCATACTCTAAGATATAGGCTATATATATATATATATATATCCTATGGATTATAATGTTCACTGAATGTTAGAATTTTGCTTTAAACCATATACACACTGTAGTATCTACTACCATAGCACAACCATGGTAATGAATTCTTTGAAATAAATGTAAATATTATGGTACATGAATATTGTAATCTTTCAGTACCATTGTCAGAACCATGGCTGCAATTTATGGGACCAGGACAGACTTATTAGTGGGCCCTTTTTCCCCTGACTGTAGAGGACATTAGTGAGCCCCCCATTACAGAACCTGGACTATGGTCTTGGTTATCACACACAACGATGGCTCCAACCATATTACACATCAGAATACCATGACATCACATCTAGTAAAATCACGTTACCATGGTGACGCTACAGTACTTATTTATAACTAGAAAATCATACACACAGGCTCGTTGCATACATTAACCATTTCTTTGTGTAGGCCTCTGCGTGACCGATCCATTGAAGTCAGAGAACGGAGAAGAAAAAACCCACATTTGTCAGAAAAGAGATGGCTAGACACAGAACTAAAGAGAGCGGAAATGTTTTCGTGATAAGCACGCCTCCAGGAGCACTCCGCTGGCCCTCGGTGATTAGGGACATGCTGGAGAGCGTCCAGAACACGTCAGGGTGACCTTGACACGTGCTTCATCACTCTGTGAGCGTGTGCTCTAGAGAGTCTGAGAGCTCCGAAGTGGAAGACACAACAGGCTGTGTAATCACAAATTACACCCCATCCCTTACATTGTAGAGTTACCGCAACCAGCCCGGCTGCCCGTTTCTACTTTTGAAGTAGTAGCACTAACTTTTGTTTATTAATCTTTCAACATAGCCCTTTCTATAGAGCGCACGCCAAGTCTGCGTGTCTCAATCTATGGTATGAGCTCTACCACATGCTATCCGGGCAAAGTCATGCATGCTGGTGAATCCTAATGCTCTATTGATTGACTCAGGGCCTGAGATTTTGAGTCATATAGGCCTGCCAAAGGTTATCATAATCAATACGCAATAACAGTAATAGCGCTCTCAGCCCGGCTACAAAAGAATAAAGGAACAATCATGCAAATTTCTCAACCGGGGTTACCGGGGCGATGATATCAGCGGATCTAGGGACGGGGTCCGAGTGCCTTTTTCAAGCCAGTTTTGCTTCTCTAGTTCGGCTGCCATGGTAACCTTGACGGAAAGCGCCAGTTTGCAAAAGTGGAAAAGGAAGTGTCTATTTTTACCAGCAGGATGGAAAGAGAGGAGGACAGATAGACCTGATTAGAAGATGAGAGAGACCACACTGAATATCTTTAGCACCTTTTTAGAGGTTTATGTCAGTTTTGAGAGAATGCGAGTGTGTGAGACGAGGTGGGAAATGAAGGTTTCTCTCATTGTGGTACTCTAGAAGTGTGACAGTCACACCTTTCCTGAAAACTGTAAATTGGTTTTAACACTAAACTTCCCACCTTAATTAAACAGAGAAAGATATTGCTTGCGGGTGGCTTTTCACTCGTAAGGGTGGCAGTTTACTTGCTGCTCTGTGTATTTACATCTGCATGAATGGATGGACACGCCTATACACTAGTGGCTGGTCAGCTGGGCATATTATAACTATTCTCTTAGACACACACGCCTTAATGCTCTCAAATTGTAGCATTATATCTTATGCATGATATCTTATATCTTTTACTGCAGCTTGCATTCTGAGATTGCTTATCCACTAAGAATACATGTGACGTGTGTGTGCATGTGTGTGTGTGTGTGCGTTTGCTGTGCGTTTGCTTTGTATAAAGTGCAGTAAACTTTACTATGGAAGCCATTGAACCCATGAGAAGTCCTCCCTGACAGAGTTTTTAAGAAATGTGTGTTTGTGTGTGTATTTATTCAAAAATAAATCCACAGGTTTGAGTGGGGGTTAGGTTTAGAGGTAGGGTTGGTGGTAGATATATCACTTGACAGCATTTTTGATATTTCTTTATTAATTTAGTGAGACAGACCTGTTCTGTAGTGCATCTAAAGGGAGGAGCATTGACACAGAGATCATTGTTATTGATTTAATAGAACCTCCGCAGACTGGAATCATTTTCATACTCTACCATCAACAGTTAAGCAGACTCAGATTTGAAGAGACATACTGTAAAAAAAACAAACATCCCGGGAGACAGAGGGAGAAAGATTTTCATACAAAAATGACAAAAATGCAGTATGTTTTTTTTCAAGCTGATGAGAGAACTCGTAGGAAAGAATGTTTGTCTTTGGCTGATTAGACTCGAGAGTGTTTAATTTTGTTCAGTTGAAGAATGCCCAAAGAGGACATTTGACATTCCTTAATGCCTCATATCAGGACACCCACACACACACACACACACACACCGTTAGTGAGGTCTGAGGTCCCTGCTGTATATTTGATGAAGCAAAATTACTTCAGGCATCTGACTCCACTTTGGATTCAAAAACTGCTTAACTCTTAAACTTACTGCAAGTGTGTGTGTGTGTGTTCAGCCTGGTCTTGTTTTACAGTGAAATGAGGTTGTTAAATGTTCCCCCTCTGACCTCTGTAAGGTGTTTATAAGGTGAGAGTTCACATTTGGAGTTCATTGATGCATTGACAGGAAGTCAGGCGTCCACGAGGACTGCAGTTTGGAAATCTACACCGTGATTTAATGGTTTTAGAAGCCGGAAGATATCTAACAGGTGATAATGCATGTACATTAAATCCTTTACTGTAACATAAGTACAGAAACCAGACAAATCACACATCTATTTTTAATGTATGTAGCTTGCAGGGTTTTGGAGTGTAAAGGTAGACTGTGTGTGTGTGTGTGTGTGTGTGTGTGTGTGTACTTGTA
>JAZGTJ010005645.1:0-26937 GCA_036877575.1 Botia almorhae
TAAGTATCAAGGCTGGATCTGGTTCATGCTGATTTTTCATTCTTCGTTTGAATAGGCCAGTAGTGTTTCATTAAAGACATTTTAATATTGTCATGGTTCAGAGATAAACACCCATCTTGTGTATCTGTGTCTCTATCTGTCCTGGGGCTTGTCTAATACTGCACTGAAGTCTGAGCGCGCTTTGTTTCTCACTCACCCCACTTCACCCGTAATGCCTCTTTCTCTATATCTTTGCATGGATTTGACTCCTCTCACAGTCAGATACAGCACAGTTCTCTTGTTTAGCAGCAGATTTGCATTTGTGTGTCAGTTTTGCTTCCTTAATGAGAAATTCACGGTTTAAAGTGTCACTCTTTCATTTCATGATGAGCTGGAACATGTTCGTACCCCAGAAACAACAGCAGATCGTAATTGGGTGGCTGTAGAAGTTATATTACAATACTATTCTGTACTATATACTGTAATTATGTGTTGATATTTGCAATCGGACAATAATTTGTCTGTTTATTGCTTTGTTTGCACTTGGAAACCTTTGTGAGTGTGAATTCCAAATGATCCAATCCGTTTCGATTACATTACTCACTGATAATTAATCTAATTTGAATTCTAATTTAAATAGTGTTTTGTGCTACTGAAGTTTAAATATATTTTTCACACCGCTATTAAAACCTTTTAATACTCGCATACCATGAAGTCGCGAGAAAGTCATTTTAAAATCTCTTCGACACACAGTTTATGAAACCTAATCGACAGATAAACCTTTTCGAATCAATGTGACACAATGTCTCTAAATTGTATATTGCCAGTAAAATCATCGTGATTCATCACCAGTGAATGTCATGAGTATTTGATAAATTACCAGCCGTAATTAAATGATATAGTTCCATCTTAACAGTTCTGTAATTCCACGTCCTGCCTCTGTTTAAAGACACTCTTGTTTGGCTCTCATGTCTGAACAGTGAATACCTAAAAAAACACAACTTAATTGGTACGTGTCGGTGAGACTGAATTCCTGAAGTAATAAAATTAACCTCATGATTTTGCCAGCAAAATGTTAATATAATGATAAACTGCCATGTGATTTTTGAGAAGCATCTAATTTCATATGTAAAAAAAGCGGTTTGTGTTTCTGCAGTAGAACACTGACAGTATTGCTGGGCTGCGTGATTTATTTAGTGATTCGTTATGAATCGGCTGTGTTAAACAGAATCTGCCCGATTCGCCTATGCAAGCATACGGTATGTTAAAGCAAACGGGAATATTAAATATCATATCTGTAATGTAGTCTAATCTTTTCCACCTATGTGGTTCTGCTCTTCAAACCCTCTTAACATATTCGGTCCATGTTTCCACTGACTGAAGAGCTGGATGATGACATAACCGACATTACTTTTATAATAGCCTAAAATATTATCAGTACATTATCACATTGCTCTTGTTTGAAGTTAGCAATTCCTGGTTTTAAGGGGCTGGCCTGGTTGGCAACTCCATGTTGTTGGAAAAGGGGTGTATGGTAATCTTGCTATTATATACATGATCATGCATTGTTCTCTGGACGTCGTCTCAAACCCCTTTGTGTTCGTCTCAGGATGGTTGACGTTGGTGGGCAGAGATCCGAGCGCAGGAAGTGGATCCACTGCTTCGAGAACGTCACGTCCATCATGTTCCTGGTTGCCCTGAGCGAATACGACCAGGTCCTCGTGGAGTCTGACAACGAGGTAAACGGAAATCTTTCACAAACTGGTTTGAGGACGCGGATGAGAGCGCTGGCCCAGATACAGCAGCATAAAAGTAGAATCATCAAACTAATGTTTTATTCACATATAATAACTATATTTAGCTATATTATGTGATCTTTACACTTGTGATGTTTTAACATACTACTGTGATAATTGTTTTATTGTTTTATAATATTGTTTTATTGAAATGATGGTTACAGTTTGGCTTACTGGACTGAACGCCTGGTATGTGACAATTGTAGTCAGGATGTTGATGTTTGTAGATGTCACCCCTAAGTATTGTGATTGTTGCAGGAAATAATACTTATGATATTTTGTTTCTATTTGGTTTAATATGTTATTAAAATATTTTCACAATTAAAAGGTAGTAATGGTACAGGCGTGATGCATGTGTAAAAACATGGGATTACTAAATTCAAAACGTAACAAGTTTACGTTTAACTACCATTTTACCAGAAGATTAGATTTGGTAGATTTGATTGTTGTTTTGTTGGTGTTTGATATGAATTTTATAAATCAGTTTCTAAAATGGTTCCTAGATTAATCCGTTCACAAATGCTGTAAAAGCTGTTTGGAAACCCTGTTTTTAATAGATGTTCTTGAAGCACTGTGGGCAGTAAAGAGCTACAGAACCCCATTAGCTCTAGCGTAAACCTTGTCCAACCTCAATTAGACATGTTTAACAGTAATGCATTATCACTCGATTCAGGCAGAGCAGAGCCGTCGTTCATTATGGGTTTCTTGTTTTGAAATCGTGTGCAGAATCGAATGGAAGAGAGCAAAGCGCTGTTTCGCACCATCATCACGTACCCCTGGTTCCAGAACTCCTCGGTCATTCTGTTCCTCAACAAGAAGGACCTGCTGGAGGAGAAGATCATGTACTCGCACCTGGTGGACTACTTTCCTGAGTTTGATGGTAAAAGCTTATACAGTTCAAGCTTTGGGCGAAGTCTACAGTGACACCTTGTGGCAGACATGTGAATTACAATGGAGTTGATAAAAGGAATAATTGTTCTCACGTAATATTATATTTAATAATGTTAAACGACTTTTTGTGGTTGTTTTATAATGCGTGTGTGTATTTTGTTTATAATGCGTGTGTCGTAAATGTCAGTTCTGGTATCCAAATTGTCAACAATTTGTTTTGGGATATTTTTCAAATATGAATATGGAGTTAATAAATTATCAAATATTTAGAATTATGGTATATTTTGTTTTATTTGATTAATCGTTATAAAATTTATTTGGTTAATCGTTATAAAATGTAAGGTGGCAGGTTAGAAATTTCAGTAGCCTGTTTTATCTTCTGTCTCAGGAATCAGTGATTTATCACTAAACTTGTCTACAACCCTCAGGTCCGCAGAGGGATGCCCAGGCGGGCCGCGAGTTCATTCTGAAGATGTTCGTGGACCTCAACCCAGACAGCGACAAGATCATCTACTCGCACTTCACCTGCGCCACGGACACCGAAAACATCCGCTTCGTCTTCGCGGCGGTCAAGGACACCATCCTGCAGCACAACCTCAAAGAGTATAACTTAGTGTGAGAGAGAGAGAGAGAAAGGGAGAGAGACACCTGCAGCCCACATACGGCAGAAAGCACTACACACCTCTATGTATTACACATACAGAAACACACACGCACAGCACATGTAATCTGACTGTGCGGACACACCTACATTCTATTGGGCACTGGATCTTCACACTCAAAGTCCTTTTCATTCACCTGTTTTTTTTTTCAACTCCACCCACGTGTCCACACTTTTAGGTGTACCCAAGTCATTGTTCGCTCTTATTGGTCCAACTGGGTCACACATGAGGGCTGGGCTGATTAACCAGTGCCTGATGATTACGAGCATTAGTTTGCTCTGTAGATGGGCTGTAGGTGAGCTCTGCCTGAGTGCAACTGCGGTACGAACTAACCAGATACTCTGTTTTGGTGGAGACGCCATCGTCGGTAACCAAGTGAGGGTGAGATTCCTGATGGACAGATGTTGTGTCTAAACTTCACCTTGTATCAATGAATTTAAACTAGGTGTTAGTTTTGTAATCAGATGCTACAACACTATAGAAGGTTGGGTAATTGAGTGATTTGCTTTAATACTATGTTAGGGGCAATACGTAAAAATTTAACTTGTTCCGTCATTACCGGGGTACTTTGAAAATGGATGGTGCACCAGATGACGTTTCAGCCTAGAACCACACCACGGTTTTTAGGTGTAATTGAAATCCTCTTTGTTAAAGCTGTTTTTACAACCCTAACAAACCTTTTCTTCCCAGAATTGCGTGCAACAATTGTTTGCCTGAATACGTAGTTCCCCCTTTTTATTAACTAAATTTACCATAGAGGCAAATCAGTTCCTACATTCTAATTTTTGCCAGTTACGTGTATGATCAGTACAATTAAAGGGACAGAGCTAGTATTCAAAGATATTTACAGACGTTTGTGAAAGATTGTGATTTTTGTTTACATGCTTTGTCACAAATCAGTTTTCAATCTTTGGTCTTTGACCAAATAAAACAACATAAAGGCCTTTTCCAGCTAATCCATTCAAGTTGTCACACAGTACATTGCGAATTTTCACGCGGATATTGTGCGCAATTTTCCTAGAGGTGACGAGTCGTCGGAACTTCGAAAACGAAACATCCAGTGATTCGTACATTCGTAAGCGTACGTGGAGTACCACCTTTTTGAGCGTCGCAGTAAAACACAAATGTGCTACGTAGGGCGAAATCAATTTGTTGTAATTTATGTAACTTATGGACCAGATATATAAATAATGTGGATAATCGGACTCGCTTTCCGCTGGGAATGAGTCTCTACTGCTGTAAAAAATCCATTGGCAAGTGATCTGATTTTTCTTTTGGTATTTTACGTAATTTTGTCACGGTTCATTTTTTTTTGTGGAATATTTGAAATGCTTGAAAATGGGAAGTTGAATTTCCATTTCATGAACGTCGCTTTATGCAAATAGGAAATTTATAGGAAATGTATCAGTGGTTGAATCCTTAACTCTGCTCGCATTATTGTAATTTGAGAGCTCGCTCTCGGTTTGGTGGAACCATATCTTAGTTCTCGCTTGATTCGCTTTTTGGATTCCATAGCTAGTGCGTTTCATAGCTGGCTTGTTTTGGTCTTGACAATGTAATTCAGGTGAGTTTTCATACTTTCATTACAAGGGCTAATTATGGGTAAAGCTAACAGTAAAGATGGCTGTAGAGCAATAGGTACGCCAGAGTGAGGATCTGAATCATGGACGGCGCGGTACCGTCCCGGGAGTTGCTATTGTCGCAGCTTGCAGTGTATCCAGGGGCCGCTTTAAAAATCAAAGAACTTTATTTTGTGAGGCCCTCTTGATCTTTGGAATGGTTAAAATTCTTTGAGGAAAATGTATTGTGTGTTTATAAATTCTTGAAGTAAGCTTCGCTTTCGAATGGACTGTGTCATGTCCTGTGTACGGTTGGGCTAATTCTGTTAGTTGAGGGCTAAACTATAAACCATTTTTCTTGGTGGTAGTTGGTGGGTTTTTTTCACCAGTGGTGTCGCACATAATTTTTTCGCCATTGATGGATTTTGGGGGGCCACTAGGATTGAATTGCGTATTACTTCTGAGGCCCGTTTACTTGTCAGTATATTGCACACCCTGCATTTCACTTTATTGGCTAATTTACTATAAATTTTTCACACATAAGCACACGTACAGAGTCTTATTTTGTCATTGTGGTTTTGTTTGTATTACTGCAAAACTCTCATAGTTTGAATTTCAAACCACGTCTTCATAAACGCCGAACCTGAGAGAGAATCTCACGTAAGAACTAAATATTTGAACCACAACTTTTTGACAAACAGAATTTCAATTCTTTTTTGCCTGTAATTTGAATGTATTTTAGGAGGTGGGGATTTAATAGCTTCAGAAGTGTCGGGACTGTACACAACATGGTTCTGAAGGTGTAATTCATGTTTTCCCACAACCACAGCTGTATATATTTGCTGTTTTGTTGCATTTCAATAATTCTTTAGTCTTTACACACACACACACACACACGCATATATATATATATATACATGCATAATATACTTGTTTCAGTGCATTTTACGAATTGATTATTTGCCAAATTGTCAAAACTTTCATGTAATGGATCAATCTTCTTGTGCCAGGCCAGTTAAGCTGTTTGTATATTGTTTGTTTCTTTCTCCAAAATTAGCATCAGCCAGATTTCTGGGCGGGGCTTAAAGCTTCATTTATTTTTAAGTGTATGTTAATTTGGATGGAACGGTTTTGCCAGTAGTCAAATGTCAATAATATCAAACTCTTTCATTGTAATTAAAAGTACGACACCTGCCTAATCGAGAGTGCATTTGAACATGTGGAAAATGTGTAAAAACAGGCTTTATTTTGAAGGGCTAGCCCTCATCTGCAGCAGAAAACACTACAACAGTTATTTTTTTTCCCTTTCAGTACCGCAAAACCATTCAGTATCCAAATATCTCATGCAAATGGTTAAAACTGTCTTCGTTATTCAAGTGCTGCCCAACAGCAACATTCAGCTGGTATTTTGAGGCGTTTTGTCATTTTCAGCAGTGAAGGTAGATGTATTTTTTCCTCCCTAGGTCAATGCACTGAACCTACTTTGCAGTTATGGAACTAACTCCACTTGTGATGTATCTGTTCCCTCAAACTTGTTCCTGGTACTCGGAGAGATACAAACACTAATGAATAGAAACGATGCTTTCTCGTGAGGTTCACACTGGTGTGATGGATGTATACAACATGAAGCTATCTCTCTTTTGTTTGTTTCTCTGATGTCTGCGCATTAACTGAACACTTGTATGTAGGACACTTTAATATAATACATTTGTTTTTGATAAAACAGGTTAAAAATAAACTTTTGTGTAGTGGTGTATAAAATCAAAGTATTGTATTACTTTGTAATGTATTTTTCGTTCAGTCGGTTGCTCTTTTGTTTTTCCTTTTGTTTTTTTAAGCATACCAAATGTAAATGATGTATTATATTGAGTGTGCCAATCCTTTTGATTTGTAGAGCCAGACTCTTTATAAGTGCCAATGTGTGTGGAAATCATTTGAAAAGGACTTGTGCATTTTATGGTCCGGTTTTTAACACAAATAAACATTAAGTATGTGATTCTGGTAAACACGCGACAGGAAAAGGACAATTTTATTCCGTATTTAAGATTAAAAGTGACAAACTGCTGTTTTTAAAAGAAGTTACATTTGAATTGCATGTATTTGTTGTCACGGTGAGGGTCGAGTAGAGGAAGAACTATATTAACGCTAAACCCTGCTGAAAAGGGGCTTGAATCTTCTTCATTTACAATATTTTAGACATATTTCTCTTTTGTATGTTTCATTTCAACCACTGTTGCCTGAACCTCATTCATACATGAAAATGACTTTCATAGCCTTCTCCTTTAAAGAAAAAAATATCCATTTTAAATTGGAATAAAATTTGTTCCTATACTTTTGGGTCTGTGCTGGGCTTAATTTACACTTAAGGTGATGAATAAAAGTTGTTATCCCACAATGAGTATTTGATAGAAAATAACAGGTAATACTGACACAGAAAAATAACTTGTATATTAACTAAGATCTAATATTATAAACATTATGCTTTCGGCTACAATTTATCTATTAATCAAAAACTATAACCTACAAATACAGTTAATACTGGAAGTGATTCTATAATGATAGAAATCAATCGTGTGGCTGGTTTCATTGCTTTAGAAGTAACACCTCACAAAACTTTAACTCATGGGTTATACTAGTTAGTTACATTAACTAGTGTTCCTGTAAACTGTAACCAGTTGGTAGAGCATTGCGCTAGCAACGCAAGGGTTGTGGGTTCGATACCTAGGTAGCATATGCACTGACAAAATGTTTAACTTGAATAAACTGCTTTGAATAAAAGCGTCTGCCAAATGCATAAATGTAAACTTGTAATATATTTGACGACTATAGTTACCACGGTGTTATTACGGCTCCCCTCAAAAATAACCTATAAATGACTAAAAATATAAATCTAAAAATAAGAAATTAATAAAATAAGATTTTGTACAATAACAGACACAGGATAAATTTTAGGACTTGGTACAAAGGACTGTTACCACGTCTGGGTTTGCAATTCCACACAACCACCTTTGACACATTTGTGCCTCTGGCAAACACACCCACAGAGCGTGTCTCAAATCTTAGTGAGCCGTCTGCCTAGGCACCATCTTTCAGAACGTTCGAATCTAATGAATCGATTCCCAAAACACGCCGTTCGAACAGCGTTCGCCAATGTATTCGGGCGCGCCCACGTTATCTCCAAATACTGTCTAGGTAGGGCGGTTCAGTAGGATTTGAAACACAGCCACACGCTCACACCATCCAGACAGCCGCAGCCATCAGCTCCCAAAACTCCACTTCATCTGCGCGCACGCACACGTACGCGCACACAGCCTCTTGATTTCCTCCTTGCGCGGAGGAGAGCGAGAGAAAACTGTCCTACTCGAGATCATTTCCGACGTGTCAAAGGAGGAAAACACAACATCAGCCCACAATATATCCCAGCGAATCGTCTAAGGATTTATTTTCATGCCGAATGCGTGTTAAAGAGCGCGCGCACACCAGGCTGCTTTATTGCCATAGCAGCGGCGCGAGCTGCCTGTAGCTGGCACGAGAGCCTCAAGCTAGCGACGAAACAAAGAAAACACGGACAAATATAAACGTCTGCCGGGCAAACCGCTTCACTGTTCTTTGAGAAGGAGAAGGCAAGACCCCGAAGACCAAAACTGACATGATGTTTCCACAATCCAGGCACTCGGTGAGTATTAATCGGGCGATTCGGTGGCTGTGTTGATGTTGTTAGCTGCCTTAAGCTTAGCATTGGCACGAAACGCATCTGGTGAACTGTGTGCAGACTGAAACTTACCACAAAGATTAAAAATGCGTCGTGCATTTAATGTTGTTATTGTCGTTTGATTTCGGAATTGTGCAATGTTTGTCAAACGCATGCAGAAAGGCATGTGAATGTGTGCTTGGAGTGGATTTGACATAAAGCAGTTAGTGAATCGTGTATTCAAATTTGCAAGGCAAAATATATATCCCGAAACATACAAGCCCTGTCAGTCGTAAATCCTAAACTCCTTATGCAAGGTGCATTATTTTATTAAACCTTTAAACCCTGGTGTGTACCTTGCAGAATTGCATACAATTGTGGTATTTCTGTAATAAATAAACGACACGATCTGACATCGTTGTTTGGTATTTGCATACTCTTTTAAAGAATTGATATAATTTCAGCCAGCTGAGAAATGTACTGAAGCCATTTATGCGTTAACCAACACTATTATCAGGTATTCATAAAGAACCAAAGTTTCTAAGAGCAACAAGATCTGGCAAAATCGAAGATGTTTCCTGCAGCAAAGCGGAGATTTGTTTTGCGCACTACCTCTCTCTCTTTTTTTGCAAGAACTCAAGTGTAATGTGAACACATAAACTCAATAATGGATTTGGTTACACATAGAGTTTAGAGTGTCACTTTCTAATCAAAATAACTTACCTATAAAGTGAAAGTGCGCTGGTGGTGAGACAATTTACATTATGCCTAGACCAGTTCCGCGCTGTAGTTTTGCCTGTGACTCACGAATTCAGTGCAGGTATAACACGACAATTGTCTTACGGGCTGTAACTGATTAATGAACTAACGTTGCAGATGTTTTGATTAGGCGCATCTTAATTAAAGTGGTACGACTGGAGAAATCACTCAGTTCTAGAAGCGTTAGTTTCTAGAAGTCTCGAAACTTTGAGGTATATGGTTTGATTTGATTTTTGCGTTGCAAAATGTGCAGTGACAAACTGCTGTTACATATACATGTTTGATCAACACTTAAAGGGATTGTTCACGGCCAGATTGAAGATTTTTTCCATCTCACCTTCACGGCATTCCAAACCCGTATGATTTTCCTACTTCTGGGAAAGACAAAAGAAAATATTTTGAGAAACGGCTCGGTGGTTTTGTGTCCATGCAATTGAAGTCAATGGGTGCCACTCGTGTTTGGTTACCCATGTACCATAGGTTTGGAAGGGCATGAGGTTGGGTGAATTAAAAAAACGATCCGTTTAATATATTTGATTGACTGACAAATGTCAGTCTTCTACAGTCCTGGAAAACCTGGAAATTTTAAATTGTGAATTTCTTGGCAAAGTCATTAACAAAGACATTACTAATTTCTGGAAAATGGTTTCCATGGTGACTATATTCTTTTCTTGCGATTGGCTAGAAATTGCTCTTTGTAAGTGCCCGTCTGTATAAAGTTTATTAGTCTAAAGATGTGAGAACCCTGTTATTCATACTTACATACTGTATATACTGTTTATTTTAAACCAGGTTTCACTTCATTTTCACTCTTGTGTTCTGGTGAAGTAAGTGTAAACTGTCTTGTTTCAGCCGTTTGACTTGAGAGTGAAACCGAGCAGCTCCTTTCAGGCTGATAATGAATGACCGACAGGGAGCATGTGAAAGGGCCCATTTGTAGCCGGCACCACTTTGTTGCCACGGCGCTGTGACTCCATAGCAACGACTTCTCACCAGGCTTGACACAGAAGGTGTTTACCCTCCCTGACAAGCCTGAATAGCTCATAACATGAATTGTCGGGCAGTCTTACATATAGCCTTTTTGTTAAGCCGGCGCCCACCCCAGCCATCTTACACAGTGGCTTCCACAGAACCGCGATCTTGAAATACATTTTGCTTCTGCATTGTGAATGTAGATGTAAAAGGTTACGGCATTTACCCCGTTGTGCTAATTTCCAGGTCATGTAGCTAAGCCTGTACCCCAACGGTTGGGTAGCTATGCCGGTATCCTGCTTTAGAACAAGCCACGTCTTCTTGTTTTGAACCCTCTGCTCCTTAATTGGAATATTGCGACTCAACACGCGGAGCTAAAAGCATGGATTACGGATGTAATGCAACACGTCCGCAACGACATTTGAGGCTTTTCGCTACAAACCGAGGCCGTAATTTTGGCGCTTCCTGCTGCGTGCGCTATCAAATAATAGAAAAATTATGTTAGCGTTGCACCGACGTACCTGCCGCAACATTTCATGTCTTTGGCTAGCGCGCAGGAAGGGAGATGACATTTAATAGCATTTTGTCCTCCATTTTGTTCACAGTGCCATTGAATTTAGAGCCCGATGAGTGATGTCATAATGGTGGTGATTTGTGAATTGGAGTGCGTCGTTGATTGTGGCTTTTCAAGGAGTCGCTTCTGAAAACCATTGTTGCAGTAATGATTTGAAAGAGAAGCAAGAGTTGGCACGGAAATGCGCACACACGCACCAGTGTGTGGGTTGTCCCGGCCTGATGCTTTGAGAGGGGCATGTGGGGCAGATTTATTAAGTCTGCTCGAGTGAGCAGGACGGACCTCCGTCCCCCCCCCCACCTCAAATCCCTCAACGCAGCGGATAATCCCTGTTGTCCCACATCTCGCTCATTAAATAAACTGTATTCCTTACACACACACACACACACACACACACACAGTCATGTGGGCATAAAACGAGGCCCAATTCACAATGTTTCCTCTGTTCTCAAGATGACAAAAAATGTATACATACGCAAAACGATGGATTTTATATCACGCATGATTTTTTAAAAGTGTGAAATGTGTTTCTTTGTTGGTGTCATGTTTTAAACTGCATGTGTTATTTTCGTAACTCGAATTCAAGTCATACTTTCCCCTGATGAATGAAGACCTTTCATTTCTCATTTTCTGGTCTTTGTGTTTATTTCAAACTATTTTCGCATCTAGTTTTAGGAAAATGTGAGTAGAGCTCGTTCGTTTAAACCTCGCTGTCTGTTTGCGTGGGTGTTGTAGGTGGTTGCTGTGGGGTTGCTAAGGTGTCCTGAGCGTTACTAGTGGTTGCTAGGTGGTTCCTTAGTGGTCAAAGGAGCCCACCCAAAGTCTATAATATTTTGGTTCCTAGATATGGCTCAAATGCCGCCTCTAGTGCAAATCTATAGAATTGTTTTGACTCTTTAATTGTCTTCCAGCTATAGGTGGGAATCAACAGAGGCCTATATGATGCATCAATTTTGGTGTCTTAGTACAATAAAATTGCTACCCGTTTTTTTATTAATTCCAAATATTGATGTTTTATTCATTTTCATTTATCTGCATTTAACATTGTGCTTTGCACTGATATATTTTTTAAACATCAGTTGTTCCCCACCTCTACAGCTAGCCGAAAAATGTGCACTCGTTTGCAAAAGTAACGGCACACGTCGCCCACACTATTTGATTTCGGTCGATTAAGCGCGAGTTACACACAATGATACGCGTGAGCAGTAGCGACAGTAGCATAGAAAATGGCAATAATTACAAAAATTGCTCATTTGCATCACAAATAGGTGTCTGAACACCTTTTAACGAATGTGACTATTGAAACGAATGTGGAGAGGATGAGAAAAAGTCGTGTCAATTTGCCGTCCGTCGCAAATGGGCCCGGCTCGTACCGCGTCGAAAAGACGGGGCTCGGATGTCTTAATTAGCTTGTCTGGATGTTTGTGCTTTTTCCGGTCTTTGGTGTGAGGGACTCGTGCTGGGATAATTGTGTCGCAGGATTATATTTTACTACCGCTGGGTTTTCCCTGCCAGTCACTCGCGGCTCAGGGGCTTTGTATGTTCCACACATGTCGTCGGAACGTGTGTGTGGTTGCGTGTACGTTCAGACAGGCAGGCAGGCAGCATCAGTATTCTCTGACAGTGATGGACTCACACTGTGGGAAAGCTGCGCCCCAGTGTAAGGCAGCGGACTGGAACAAAGCAGCCTGCTGGGCCACTATTAAATGTGGCAGCACCTCGCTCAGACCTGCCCGTTCAGAGATGCACCGAGCTAAAAAATGCTCCTCAAGTCCTTTCACCCTCAGAACCATCTTTGTAAGGTGTCCGTTTCCTCTTAAGTGCTCTTAAGGTCTTGAGGTGTGAGATACTGAAGCTTTTGTTGGGTTTATTAACGCTTTACTCCTGTACTAATAAAGTAGGTGGATCTAAATTGGTATGTTTTGGGTTAAAGGGATAGTTCACTCATAAATAATACGTTTTCTGTCATTTACTCACCCTGATGTCATTCCACACCTATGTTTTTTCTTCTCAACACAAAAGACGTTTTGAGAAATGTCTCGGTGGTTTTGTGTCCATATAAAAGAAGCCAATGGGTGCCACCGTTGTTTGGTTATCAACATCCTTCAAAATCCTCTTTTGTGTTCCTCAGAAGCAAAAACAGTCATACAGGTTTGAAATGACATGAGGGTTAAAGATGAAAGAAGTTTTATTTTGGTGTGAACTGTCACTTTAAATGCAAGGTAAAAGAAAGTCGCTCAAGAAATTGCAAGGAAAAATCCTGTTGTACAGAGAACAGAATTGTAATGAACCATTTATGCCTCATTTCTCTTCATCTGGTGAATCGTGAATGACCAAAGTCCAGAGGTCTAGAAGGAGGTTCTCTCTGAGGGATGATTATTCGCGGGCAGGCCCTCACCTCCCCTGGCCGTGTCATTTGTTACAGGGTCTGGAGTAATCGACTGTCTTCCGGAGTCTCTGACCCGAGTCGAGCTCTTTACCAACACGACATCAATCACAATCACAGCCGTTCTGCCTGTAATCTCACAGTCACCTTCACCTGCCTGCTTTTAATTTTCAAACGAGTTCTCCAAACCTGCTAGCTGTCTGCACTCGGTTTTTTGCACATACTTGTGACAGATATTACCCTTGCTCTCTCACTCTCTCTATCTATCTATCTCTTTATCTATCTATCTATCTATCTCTCTCTATCTGTCTATCTATCTCTTTATCTATCTATCTAACTATCTATCTCTCTCTATCTGTCTATCTATCTCTTTATCTCTCTCTCTCTCTCTCTCTCTCTCTCTCTCTCTCTCTCTCTCTCTCTCTCTCTCTCTCAGTACCCCCTGCTGTGTTGTGTATTCTGTATGCTGTCTGACAGCTGTTTGTCTGTAATTTCACTGCCACTTTCGGCCTTTCTTGTGAAAAAAAAAGTCTGCGTTTGGGAGCGCGCTGCTCCCGAAGTGATAAAAGCTGAGCAATCCCCTTTAAAACAGTTTAAAGAGGTCGCATCAGCTCTGAAAGTGGAATAACACGGTTTTGATGAGGGCTGAGTTTGCAGTTACTGAAACAGGACATGTAGATAATCAGCAAAATCAGATTCCTGCCCCCAAACGTGATTAGCGTCTGTCCCAGCGTCGTATCTCAGGGTAGCTTCCGGTTCACCAGCCCCCATGTGGTTCTTGCCACTGGGGAGACTGGGAGATTAATGAAAGTGCAAATTGTTAAAAGGGGAGTTCACCCTAAAATTACAATTCTGTCATTATTTCTCATCATTGTGTAAATTAATGCATTTCCATATCAAATATTAATAGTGAATGAGGACTGGACAGTCACAGTTGAATCTGGAAACCAGGAACCTGGATATTTTGTTATATAAAAGTCATGCTGGGGAAGATGTTGACCATTTTCTTTTGGGGGTGTACTGTCCCTTTAAATTTGTGCTCTGTTATATACTGCATATTTTTGCTCATAATTGCCGTTCAGAGCACCTTGAAACATACTTTACACTGCAAAATCGTAGGAGTAGTATTATAGCCCGCAATGCTGAACATATTCCCAGATACACAGAAAACTTGAGGGCTTAGCCGCAGGTCCTAGTGCCTGTTGGTTTGCTGCCATCAGCGATGAGTTAATAGTTCCTTCTCTTCATATAACTACTTCCTGTTCTTTGTGTGTAATCCTTTGGGAGGAAAAGAAAAACACCCGACATTACGGTTGAAAGAATTTTCGGATTCTGTTAAATGGTCGGGTGGGAGGCTGACTGTAAATTACAGGAATGATGAATCCCATTTAGCCACAGAAGACTCACAATTTGCCCACCAGCGTATAAAACCTTTAAATGGTTTAATTGCATCTCAGAGGAGCAGTGCACAGAAGCAGTGAAATTAGGAATTGTCCCATATTTTGCTCCTTGTGCGTGTGCACGCATGACCGCGCATGTGTGCGCGGGATATATTTTTTTAAGTGAATATATATGTGGGATTTGCTCCAAAGCTTAAAATAATTCTTAATTCTAATAGTTTTTTTTGTTATTTAGTGTAGCTTAGTGGTTACAAATCTGGGATGGATCAGTAACTTAAAGCCGCCTCTCTATCGCCATCTCTGTTTGGAACATAAAATTGAAAGTTACTTTACGTACTTTTCTTAACGTATGTTCACGTTAAATAAAGCCAAACTGACATTTCCTAATTGGACCCGACATCTCAAATGCTAAATTATTATAATCTTATTGTTTTGAATAAGGTAAGGGGACTGATCTGGTATGTACCTGCTCAAAAACGTTTTTTGTTCATTTTTAACCAAAAAAGGTTGCAGATTGGTGCTTTAGTTTACTTGTAGCTCAGCTGCTGGTAGAACACAGTACTCGCAACGCCAGGGTCATGGGTTTAAATCCCAGATAACACATGATAAAATGTACCCTTTTAATGCTTTGTAAATTGCTTCAGATGAAAGGTTCTCATAAATCAATATATATAAATGTAAATCACCATACTGCAGTAGACGTGGACATGGCATCTAACCCGAGCTCACCCTATGGAGGGCTGTCACTGTAATATGTGTGCCATAATTTGCT
Source organism: Botia almorhae (assembly GCA_036877575.1). Classification (NCBI taxonomy): domain Eukaryota; kingdom Metazoa; phylum Chordata; class Actinopteri; order Cypriniformes; family Botiidae; genus Botia; species Botia almorhae. The sequence goes on from JAZGTJ010005645.1 coordinate 15,442, forward strand.
TTGAATAAATGTGTCACCTAAATGTTAAACCAGCAAGCTTGATTATTATTATAAAACCACAATTCTTTTCACTGTTTCATGTTTTCATAGGTCCACACAAGTACTTGTGACATAAACATTGCACTTATTCATTTATAAGGCGCTATTATCGAAAGTGACTTACAAAGATTCTTAACATTTTGCCTTAAGAACCAACAAGCCTAGCGTATAAAGCTACATTTACATGTACACACTAGCGATTGAACACACTAGCGATTGAACACACTAGCGATTGAACACACTAGCGATTGAACATACTAGCTTTAAAGTTTACTCTCTGTTAAGCACACAGCTAACACTGTTTAGCGTCTATGACGTGATGTTATAGCCGCTCAGCAAGGCTGCATTTGAAAGCAACAGTTGTGCGTACGTAACACTCGTGATTTCACCGCCGCCAGAAACCCCACTGGAAAAAATTGAAGGTATAAAGATTCCAATCCCAGTCGCCCCCATTCCCCAACATTCCCTTGGGAAATCATATCTCCCGCGGCCAAGCAGAGATGCAAGGACTACTGTTAACACCATCAGAAAAAGATCGAGTGTTCGGGCAGTAAGTGCACGCCGTCAACACAACCGACCCTTTCATTCGCGGGAGGGATCGCGCTAAGTACACGGTTTGTGTTAAAGGTCGCTTTGCTTGTACCGCAGGCTTCGAGAATTTCCTCCCCCGAGCTCTCACCTGCAGAGTTGCTTGGGTTTTTAAAACAGAAAACACAAGCACTTGTCAAGAAAGGCGTCAAGAACGTGTCGGTGATTCGGAAAATAACGTGATGAATCGGGCCCTTGACTGTTCACAAGAGATGCTGATGGATGACTGCTGTATATATATACAGTGTGTGTGTCTATATATATCTCTATCTATATCTCTATATATATATGTATGTATATGTATATAAAAACAATGCTGTTTTATTGACACCGTTTTAATGTTTTTTCTGTTCAAAACTCTGTGAATATTTTTATTTGTGAATGTAATTGCATGTTATTTCAACAACAGGTCATGACACTAAACTTTGGTTTCATTGATTCAGTACAGAAGTACAGAGACACTTTTGAAGTTCGTTTTGAGTCAGAGATAATTGAAATAAAGACTTGTGGATTCAGAAAGTGAGTCACAGCGAGTAATTCCCTAACTGTGATTTGTTTTGACTTGTTAACATTGTGATTAAACGAAACAAAAAAGGCTTATAAGATATTTGTTTATTAATGTGGTTAACATCGTACTGTTTTTATTGCATCACGAAAATGTTGATCTTTTGACATTATTATCATATGACAATCAAAAAAATAACTGGAAGCTTACAACTCTAAATGTTAAGGCTGAATCAGGAAATGCATGCCAAAGATCTGATGTTAATCTAACGCACATAGGCCGACGATTAAAAACAATGCAGATCCTTGCGATTCATTTTCAGCAGCCAGAATCTGAGAAGTCGACAGTAGCTGAGATTGTCTTGGGGTTTCTTTCCTAGGCGTCGTTAGAATTACAATGAAAGCTGGAAGGTCTGCATTCATCAAAATTTGAGTATGGCAGTTGCTCATTGGGAAAACTGCCAGCGTATCACCCCTACCAAGAAATCCACCCAGAAAAGTGCAAAAACGATTCCAATAACATCTGCATTTTCCCCCGCAGTTGTGGCCCCCACACAAGGGAAATAAGCTCGCCTGCAAGCGCAAAACACATAATTCCAAACCTTGGTGACATCCGGCTCCAAACATGACAGATGTTATGAGGGCTGATGTCGCAGAAAGCCATCCAAGATTTGATATGGTGCTTTTGCTGGAGTAACATTTCGATGAATTCGCGCATGATTGCAAAACGCAATAAATGCGTTGACCATTTTGGCTGCAATTTGATCAGCTTGGCGTTCGCGTCGAAATGGCTGCTGCGGTCCTGGATGTCCAGCTTTGATGTACATGCTTTAAATAATGCGACTGACTGCTGTAATTTGGTTTCGTTGCAGGCTTCATCGCAGCAGCTGAAGTTTACGACGTCAGACTCATGCGATCGCATCAAGGACGAGTTCCAGTTCCTTCAAGCACAATACCACAGGTATATTCCTATAAACACTTTCAGTATTTTAACTTGCAATCTGTAACTTTCACTTATTGAGCAAATACATAACAAATCGGTGTTCAACACGATCTGCTTGCTTTACCCTGATTCCCAACAGTACGTTTAAAATAATGATTTATAATTTGAGTGGTCTGGTTTGATTTTACTAGAAATATCCGTAATTATCTGTAAACAGAAAGAAGTTCCGGCTACTATATCACACGTCCAGGTACTGTAGATTGTGCAGCATCTGTAGCTTGTTCTTACAGCAGTTGTTCAGAATTTAAACTTGCCACTGCAATTTCTTGTTTCAAACAGAGATGGCAGTAGAGAGGCAAGAATTACGGATTGCACCCAGAAATAGAATAACTGTCATTATTGACTCATGACCCTCATGTCATTCCAAACCCTGTGACGTTCTTTCCTTCACAGAACATGAAAACAGTCATTTTTAACAAACTACATCGACCGATCTTTCCCATGCAGTTAAAATGAATGATGACTAAGGCTTTCAAGCTTCTGAAAGGATGCAATCTCCAGACTCAAAAACATCAGGTGACCTATATAAAGCACAAATCATATGAATCACTTCAGTGGGCTTTTGCATCCTTTTTAAAGCACCAAATCTCCAGTCCTCAGTCATTGTAACTGCACGGAAAAGAGCAACCAGCAAAATCTGGAACAATTTTGAAAACGAGAGGGGGGAAAAAAAGCAGCACTGCCTTGTTTTTTAAAGTAATCACTATTAGCAGGCTTATATTTTCATCTCTTTGAGCGAATCTAACAAGCTGATGCTAATGCTTCGTTTCCATGCCGATTAACGCGAAGCGGCCACGATCCGTCTGATGCCTTGACTTCTGTAGACGGAGACTAAAGACTCTTTAAAGTGTGCTGGGAAGACACAAAGGCACCGCTACTGGCCCGTTTTTAAGGCAACGTGTCTTTCCCTCCTTATTCCCATGACAACAAGCGAACCCTCATTTAACCCTGCTACATAGAAGAATAGGCCCTACATTTTGTATGTGTATTCAGAGCATGGATTCCCCGCCATTGACTTCAATTGAGATTCAAAAGATGAGTTTTTTTTTTTATAAGGCTTTTAAAAGAAATGTACTGCGGGCTGTCCCCAGAGTATAGCCGAGTCGTCGCTTCCTTCTACAAATGCATAAATAGATCAGGGAATACATAAATCAAAATAAGAATGACAGCAGGAACCATTTGGAAGCGGAAAGGAGCGGCAGTAAAACTCCATCAACGTATCGTCTTTTTTTCCTCCGAGAGCATCTTCGGAACCTTCAGGAGGTCTCAGCCAATCAGTGGCTGGCGTGGCCAATCACAGGTAGCCTGGCAGCAGGGAGGATGGTCGCCATGACAACCCCCAATATATGTTACACAGTCATAGCAGTTTTTTCCCTTGTTTTGGGATAAGTGGAAGCAGCAGACTGGAGAGGTATGAAGAGACAGATCGGTTGTCATACGTTCTGTAGGAACAGAAACCTTTAGTATTGAATTTAAGGGCTGTCACTTTGTTCTTGTACAGATGAGATACAGCCTCCTGGCTCGCTTTCACATAAACGCTGGCCGCGTTTCAGTTCAACGCCGCGAGGAATCCTTTTCCATATGGAACTGCTAATTGATTTCGAATTGTCACAATGATGGAAATTCCACGTCTGTTTTCGGCGGAACAAAAGAAATAATGATGAATCAAATTGGGCATCTGTGTCTGATAATAAAAAGTCATTTCCAATACAGACAGAGCCTTGGCTTAGTGGTTAGAGCATGTGCACAGGACACATTGAGTTGTGGTGCGAGAGCCGCAGATTCGATCCCAACTGACAAACAGTCTCATTACGTTAGCCTGATTCTCAACGGTATGTTTATAATAATGATTTATAATTTGAGCTGTCAGGTCCGATTTCCTAGGAAACTTCGGTTTGGCTTTATTTGACTTCTACATGCAAAAGGTGTGGATTGCAGCAAATATATTTTTAAACATCACTTTTTTAAGCCATTTCAGATCAAATACATGTATATCGAGATAGTAGCTATGAACAGCCTGTGAAATATGGGGACGATATTTTCAGATATATCACCTGTTTATTCTTCACCAGTGTTTTTTGTTTGTCTCTGTAGTCTGAAGCTGGAATGTGACAAGCTGGCCAGCGAGAAGTCAGAAATGCAGCGTCATTACATCATGGTAAGTCTGCGCGGGATACAGCACGTCCCCTCCATAGGGAAGCGCCCTAGGCCAGATGCACCCTTTAGAAGAGATCCCAGTCCTTCCCGTTCTGTCCCTCTCTCCTGTCTTTCTTTTGCTCGATTACAACACCACCACCCCATCTCATATTCCCCACCCCCTCTAACCTCATTGCCTCCGGCCCTGTGTTGCCGTCTGATACTCTGCCTCTAATTGATCCGTCGAGCAGCTTAATCTCATTTAATCTGTGCGGCGGCGCTCTCACGCGCATCAGCCAGCACACCCCTCCTCCCTCTAATAGGCTATCGGGTTCCTTTCTACGTCCGCACCTGCTGGATGATGGGGGGTGGGCGCCCGTTTTGCGTGTGTGGTAATTGCTTTAGGGACCTACTGCTGTTTGGCAAAGCCGACCCGGAATCCAACTCTGACTCCATCTCTCTGACTGCATCGTCTTGTTTAGTGGCTGGGGTTGTGTTGCATTGGAACGGTAGCCTACTGTAGCTTTTACTGTAAATACTGTAGGATGTTCAGCTGGAAACACTATTCCAGCTACTTTTCACACCCGTACAAATGTGTTTTGTATTTGTTGTACTACTCTTCCTCACTGAGCTCTTCCTCAAGATAAATTGATTCTCAACGGAAATGCAGAATTAAACATAATCTGTTAGTTACAGTAGCGTACAGTAGAGTTCTTAATGTATGTACGGTTAGCTACATTAGTTAGCTACATATAATTACATTTATATTATAAATAGGTTTCCCAACAGCGAGTCCTGCCTGTTTATTCAGTGTATTAGATTTGTAATGTGACGTATGTTGTCTGTTTCTCTGCAGTATTATGAGATGTCCTATGGGCTGAACATTGAAATGCACAAGCAGGTGAGTCAGTCTTTCTCAAAGCTCTCACGTCTAATCTGACTGATGCTCCACCTGCTTTAGAACACATTTAAACACATAGATTTTCCTCTGCGTGCATTTTGTTTATTGTCTTTATTGTACTGTTTGATTATGTTGTTTTTAATGCACAAGTGACACAGCCAATAAGGTCAAATGAATTGTGGAGGTGTGTCCATAGGAAAATAAGCCATTTTGACATGTATCTAACGTACACAATAAGAAACCAGGATTATGCAAAAAGAAAACATTCCTTACACAATACAATTTACAAAAAGCCTTATTGTGTTTTTGTTTTATGCCCCTGAATTGTGCGATGACTATTTGTTTCTCAGTTATCTTTTGGTACATGCAGTATGTTGTACATACAGTATGTTTAAAGCTGCAATCCGTAACTTTACCAGGTTAAAACTGAACAGAAATCAGTTATTGATTAGTTACATGACAGATCATTGTTCAAAACATTTATAATTGGAGCTGTGGGGTCTGATTTCCTGGGAAATGCCAATTTGGATTCATTTGACTTCAACATACGTAATTTAAAATTTTAAGATTTAGCCTGCGATTTTATGTTTAAACAGAGATGGCGGTAGAGAGGCAAAAGTTGTGTATTGCAGGTCATTTCTGCACACTGGAGGGGCACTATACAGAATCACAGAAATAATGTATGTTTCAAAACAGATTTTTGAAAACTCTACCTGTCTTTGTTAGGACAAACAGGTAGCCCCGCCCTAAAGTTAATTTAGCAATTGATTTAACCAGTGGCATTGAGCCATTCAAACAAACTGTATAAATCAAAATATAACCTCAACAAGTGTGGGTCCAGTTATTAGATGTATATATTAGATCTAGATATTTCTCAAGCCATTAGTGGCCACTAGCACACAGACCCCAGCTGACTGAGATTCTCAGTAGCGGGGCTGAAGGAATTAACAGGCTGTACCTGGCCTCACGAACGCAATTTATCGTCTCTGCACCTTTTGTTTGTCACGGGTGAAATATGTTAAAAATAAAGACAGCCAGCAGACTGAGAGAGAGCAGGAGAAATACACTGAATAAGAGATGCCAGTATTTGGTATGCGGGTTTGTGAGCTGTATGAGGTGTCAGCGTGACAGACTGTTGAAACGAGGTTATTGTTGCCTCTTTTTTCGTCTCGCTGCGTTTTTTCTTTTTACCGCCGAGCTCTCGCCCGCTTTTCAGTTCTGCGTAAATCACCTTGTGTCGACACTTCCTGTCTCTAAAGCGCCACGTCCATTTAAAACACGTGTCACCTCAGAATTTTAAAGCAGATTAATTTAAATGCAACTTCCAAGTAAAATTTAAATCGCATGATCATTATAAAATGGTCATCAAATAAACGCGCTTTACTTAAATTGTTCCATGATGAGAGTTAAATGTATACATTTAATCGTTGTATTCAAATAGACAAAAATGCAAAACAGAAGCACGAGTGTTCTCCACTTTTGGTTCTCGCTTGTTTACATAATAAGACCGTATGGCAAAGGGCCGCTGATATTTTGGGATCTGAGTTAGTGTGAGGATTTGTGACCGTTTTTAAAGAGAATTTGCTGAGCGCGCGTGTGTCTTTCTCCCTACAGGCCGAGATTGTGAAGAGATTAAATGGGATCTGTGCTCAAGTCTTGCCTTACCTGTCTCAAGAGGTACAGAGAGAGAGAGTGAGAGCATTCACACGTGAACAATCAGTCATGTAGCATAACGCTCTGCCTTTGTTTACAATTCATCTATTAGCGCTATTAGCTGCATTGTTGTTACACAAACGAAACGTAACAGATTCGAACATGGGTTTTATATTCAAGATTATAATTTGATCGACGTTGCTTTGCAATGCATCAGTTAAATTTCAAGGCATAATTTAATTGGCTTTAATAATAGCCAGGGTAATATACAATCAAATTTATCCAACATTAAATTCTTATTATAGTGTATTCTTTCCACTTCATTGTAAATGTGTCTTTAGCAATATTTGTAAGATAATTACAAATAATACAAAAATAAATTGTCATATCAAAGCAAACACGGACCAAATTTAATGATACATTGCCTCATAAAGTAAAAATCCCGCAATCGAATTGTTGTCAGAGCAAATATTACGCACAGTGTAACACATACAGTCTTTCATGAAGGTTCATGAACTCATGCAGGCCGTGATGTGAATGTGTTTCAGCACCAGCAGCAAGTTCTGGGGGCCATAGAGAGAGCCAAGCAGGTCACCCCACCCGAGATGAACTCCATCATAAGGGTATGTGCTGGTTTCATGTGGACGCACATGTACAGGTTTATAGCCCATGACTGCGGACATGTTTGTGACTTTCATTATTTATAAATAATTAAAAATGTATAATTATTTATATTGTATATTAGCAAGTAACAAAAACAAAGTAACTATTATACCAACAAAAACTAAGGACGTGACTACAATTTTACGTCAAACGTGGATGTCGAAAGACCTTTATATAATAACGCTTCCAGTGCCGCAGGAACTAACAGTAGCTGTTGTGCAATAACAACAAGTAACAAAGTAACGTCACACTGTCTCTGTGTTGTGCAGCAGCAGCTCCAGGCTCACCAGCTGTCTCAGCTGCAGGGCCTCGCACTGCCCATGACCCCTCTCCCCCTCGGCCTCAGTCAGCCGGCCGGCCTCCCGGCCGTCACCTCCAACTCGGGCCTCTTCTCCCTCTCCAGCATCCTGGCCTCTCAGGCCCAGCTGGCCAAGGAGGACAAGAGCACACGCGAGACCTCCGACAGCCACCGCGAGGAAGACGGAGACAAGTCTGACTAGACGCCCGCCTCACCCGTTCTTCTGTCCAGTAATCATTCAAAGCTCGACAGAGAGCAGAGGCACTTCTTCACCATTTTTTCCCTTTTCTTTTCCTTCGTTTTTCCATGATCCCTTCATCTGTCTATCTTTCCTCTTGATTGCTGTCCTTCCTTCTGGTTTGTTTCGCCAGCTTTATATACGTTATGTATTTATACCGATCCACCGTTTTTATTATGAACGCTTGATTTTATTTTATTTACACAATTTCTTGCCTGTGTGTATGTATATATATCTATATATATATATATATATTGTATATTTCTTAAGCTTGTGGCGGAAATGGTCCACAAAATGGCGTTAAAACCGTTAATGGACCATCGACCCTTCAGTAATAATGGTGTTAAACTCACACTCTCTTTGTTTAGTTTTTTTCACGCTCCCTCTTAAAATCTTTCACCTTTTAAAGCTACAATCCACAATAACGAGTCAGAAGCACTTTGGCCTCAGGCAGTAACTCTAATCTTAAAAACTCGACTGCGGCGAAATCCATTAAGAGTCGGATCGTCGATATCGTCCAAATGCGCGTCTGCTGTTACGTTGCCGGTCGTAGCGGGATTGCATTAATCACAAGTTAAACTGCAAAATGGCCGATCGCATTGGGGGCTTGAGATAAAACGTTATGAATGCTGTTAAATTTAAGCTTGCAGGAAAAAGGAACGTTTATAGGCCCTTTGACGTACTGTATATCTGTCTACCTATTTGCCTGGTTTCAAATGTGTTTGGAAGTGTCTGATTTTTGTGCTGTCTTAGACAGGCAGTGTTAGATAAACCTTCGAGACATTAGCTAACCTGCTCACCAAGTGAAAGGGTTGCTGTTAAAAAGATTTTTTTGTTAGCCAGTTTGTTTTTTTAAACAGTATTGTCGATTGTCTACATGGTGGAAAGTAGTCATGTTGTTTTCCTTAGAAGGTAAGTTGTAAGAAAAATACTGCGAACAAATTCGCGATGTATATGTATTCGCTAAATAAGAAGCACCTTTTTTAAACGTTTGTTTTATATATTTGGTAGCACTATAAGGCGCATATGGGGAAAACTGAGTCGAGTAACTAGCCCTAATATAACTCACCAAGACGCTCCAAGAACAGGAAAAAAATTCATAGCACATTGCTTTACCTTAAGTGGTCTTAAGGTAAAGCTATATGTTGAAAACATTTTCCTGGTTTATTATTATTTTTCCCAGCATTAAGTTTTCTTTTGTAATATGACATTATACCAATAGGGGGCAGTGTGTGTACAAGTCTACACTAAAACCCTCAGTCACCTTAGTTTGTGGTATTTCCCCATGTTGGTCATTACAAGCGTATTTAATAAAATGGCCTTCATTTGGGCCTCTCAGACTTTAAAATGTTAACAATCTAACGTGTATTTAGATTTACACATTTAAGTTTGCTTAAACAACAGAAGAAAAGGCTGTGAAAGATTTGTGTGTCATATTGAATCAGTTAACCTGTGGTTATGGCAGTATTCTAGTCACATTATATTTTCATGCCAAAGTACAGATGACCATATTTTTTGGCTAAGATTAATTGTTTTGGACAGTTTTTAATTCGACTTTTTTTCATTTTGGTTTTGTTCTAAGAATGAACACCGGTCTCAAGGGGATTTGTCACATTTGCTGATGTTTCTGTCTAGACAAAACCCCTAAAACGTATTGGAAGCACATTTCTGTGTGAATAGTTCATAAAACCATTCTTCTGTAAATTATACCATCAAATCCGTTGCAACAATGTAGAAATGATCGTACAAACAGTTTAGACATTGTTTGTGTATATAAAATATACATGTGACATTACACTGACAATGCAAATGACTAAAACTTGTACTTAAATGACATCTCATGCAAGAATATCAGTGACTCCTAATATAACTTGGATAAAATCAACGTTTTTACATAATCTTGGTTCGAGTTGTTTGCCTGTAGTTGCTTTTGATTGGTTTTAATCTCCGTAATGTAGACATTATAACATTATAACTATACCGAAACATCATCTATTAGCTTACGCACTAAATTAATGGTTCTTAAAAGTATTTTCTTAAAGTGGCACCGACCTGGTTTTACAATCAAGAAACACTGACATTGTTGTGACAGTGCCAACGAGAAAACAGTGCTTCTGGCGATGTCATAGTAATGCTTTCAAAACAAATCTTTTAGTTTGTGTAATTGGCCGCCATCTTGGTGGAAAAATGTTGATTCTGTTTGATTCTTCCAGCGCATTTACAAAAAAGTGCCAGGTTTCCTTCTCTGATACACAACGTGAAGTGCATTTTGTTTTTAACATTCGGTTTGTTGAAAGAAAGGACAGAAATGGTGTACCGATCGTTGTGCAACCGAATTAGATTAGCCAAATTCAACATGTTTTGTATAAAAGTGGGCTACAGGTGTGATTGTATGTATACATTATACATAGATCCAAAGCTTTATGTGCAACTGGATGCTTTTGTGTCAGTCTTGAACGGTATTTCTGTGTTTTTAGAGGCCTCATTACTCGCGAGGCACCCGAGAACAGGTTGTCACTTTTTCCTCCTTTCTTTCTGAACCCTGGACAACCGTCTCCTCCCAGAATTCATTACATTTGCCTTTTGTTAAAAGCATTGTAAGCATTTTGTGCTTTATAAGTCTTTGTTTGTTTGTTTTTCAACGCCTAATTTTATGTATATTGTACAACCTACAGTGCAAAAATAATTGTGTTATAAAATAACTTCATTCCATATTAAAACAAAATACATAAACATTTACGATACATAAATGGACATTTCTGCAGTAAGGAAATACTTCTGGTGCCTTACAAATAAAATAAAATCAATGTAGAAGATGTCGAGTTGTTGTTATTTTTGTGGTTTGTGTGTTGTCATTGGAGGTCCAAAGAAATGTAGGTCTTCATAGAATAGGGTTTTTGTTAAAGATTCAAGATGTCACCATGTTTACGTTTGTTTAGAAGGTAATCGATTAGCTTAGCAAGACGACTTCAACCCCTTGGTTTAACCAAGATGTCATTCGGTCAGTTCAAAGTCAATTTATAACCATTGATCGGAATTGCTGAGTAGCTGAATAGCTTTGAGAGATAAACGTCCGCTCCTCAGTGGATGAACCAGATGTCTGATAAAAGTGACGTATTTCAGGCTGACTCCACCAGGTGGAGCATCTGACGATGGCGATTCAGCCCTCGATAATTGAAAAATGACTGTCTTTGGTAATATTTCACCTCACACTTTATTTTTCATTTACTTCTACATTACTGGCTCGCCTTCCGTCCTATTAGGCTTGTTTATATTTGAAATCCCAACATCGTGATATTTTAATCACACTGTCGAGATACTCAACCTGATTTGGTTTCATAAGCCGCTGTCAGTTACAGAGAACAGTACAGTAACTCTCGGTCGAGTCTCAATATGACGATGTGATCTGTGCGTATGTTTCATTTCTCTCTCTCTCTCTCTCTCTCTCTCTCTCTCTCTCTCTCTCTCTCTCT
>JAZGTJ010005646.1:0-19885 GCA_036877575.1 Botia almorhae
GTGGCTCTTGATACATCACAAAGACTTGCTGTCTTAGTCACAGATGCACCAGCGAGACGTGCACCAACAATTTGTCCTCTTTTGAATTCTGATATGTCACCCATAATGTTGTGTGCATTGCAATATTTTAAGCAAAACTGTGCTATTACTCTGCTAATTAAACCTTCACACTCTGCTCTTCCTGTTGGAATGTGCAATCAATGAAGATTGGTCACCAGGTTTGTCAAATTTAGCTATTAAACCTCCAACACTAAATTGGACAGTGTTTCAGTTTCATTGTCCAACCCCTGTAGATATCAGTGAGTAGAACTGGGTATTCTACTTTGACATAATTGGTACTTACTAAAGTCACATTTCCACTAATTCAATTTTTACTAATTTAAGTGTTTTTTCTGTACAAACATTTGCAGAGACTGCTGCACCATTATTGTTCTCTTTCTGCACTGTTTCTTATTGCAGTATCAACTTATTCTGATAAACCCACTTTTAAATAGCTCATAAAACTAAAACAACTTGAGATTGGTTGACTTGATGCTACTGATCAAATATCTGGCTATGCTATATTAGGAGGTAGGTGACTATTTTCCTAGACATGCAGAAGGGAGGGAAAAGTGAAGGACGACTAATTCAAAGGAAGAATGAAGTCACAATTCCTAAGGAATGTACATTACACATTTCAGTGATTTATTTAAAGTGTGGAGTCATGGTAAACGTTGTTTTAGGTTGGTTCCTAAAAATGGACAAGCCCTGTAACCAAACAATGTCAATCCTGGATTATATTTTTTGAAAGTTTGGCTGTGTCAACACAGGGGAAAAAACAGTTTACATACAGTACTTCACTTAGGTTACAGTACTTAGAAATGACATCACAGAGCAGGTATGTCAAACAGCAGAAACTTGTTTGAAGTACAAGCCTAAGGGTCTACAGACTTGAGTTTAAGTTTGTATATCTAAAATGACTCCAGCAGAAGCGCAGATATCTCTTAAAGGATCTTGGGATAATTACTTGACACATATTAAATGACACATATTAATCACATAATAATAAAAATGCCTCCAACAGCTTTATTCTGAAGTTAAAATAGATGTTATTCACAGACCATGTCAAAAGCACTAAATGCATTTGAAATGCAATTAGAAATTGCATTGATTTGTGTTAACAGTGGCATAACCAACATGCAGTTCTGTTTGTATGTTTTTTTGTATGTTGAGAAACATAAAGATTTTGCTGTATGTCAACAGTTTATAATGATCAGGGGGGTGTCGAGCTTCAAAGAGACACTAAATTATGGTAAAAATGGTCCTAACAACTGAGCTACTGCTACGGAGGAGGCTCCCGCTCTGCCTCCTCCTCGCCACCAGAAGAAGCCATCACCAGCATACTAGTTGTGTTTTGAACTAGTTGTGTTTTTGATCACTTCCTGTTTGTCACACCTGTTGCCAATTTACCTGACTATATAAACCCCAGACTTCCATGTGTTCGTTGTGATTTCTTGTTTTGCCACTGCTATCATTTTAGAGTGTTTCCCTTGTTGTTTACCTGGTTTTCTTGTTTGGATTGTTTCTGTTTTTTCTGATTGTTTGCTGCCTGCCTTTTGACTCTGCCTTGGATTACGTTTTTTGGATTGTTTGCTGCCTGCCCTTAACTGTGACTGTTTAACGTATATGATTGTTTGCTGCCTGCCTCACCCACTGCCTGTATTATCGTTTCCGATTTTGCCTGTTCTCCATTGCTCTGTTTGCCTGTTTTTGATTAGGCTTTTGATTAGACCAAACAATAGGCTAACTGGTTCTTTGGTCTTAGTTTGAACACTAATCTCCTGGATATCAGCCAAGGGAGGCAACAAAGTTTAAAGTAAGTAATTTTAAAGAAGTGTAAATGATAAATCAACTTTTTTTCATTTCTACTGGCTCTTGTATACAGACTACCAGGGCACCACAGAGATTTTATCAAAGAATTTACAGTTGTCAATATCATAGCAGTGATGAATTTATGAATTTCTTTAATAACAAAATAAAGAGAAAGTGAAGTGAAAGTGATTTATTTGGTATGGTAGCCCATACCCGAAATGTGACCTCTGCATTTAACCCATTACTGGTGAGGAGTGAACACACACTGCAAGTCATGAACACACACACACCCGGAGCAGTGGGCAGCACATTACTGCGCCGGGAAGTTGGCGCAGTATTGGGGGTTTGGTGCCTTGCTCAAGGGCACTTCAGTTGCAACACCCCAGTGCTAAAATACTGTCAGAGAAAAGAACCATAAACATGCAATTGCCTGCTACAAACCAGACAGTGCATCATAGTTTTCCCAAGAAGCAACTTATTCTCTACTATAAGTAAGGATGAACTGTCAAAAAAAATTAAATCTTCTAAGTCAACATGTATGCTAGATCCTACACCTACCATGTTAATGAAAGAGATGCTTCCTGTAATTATAGATCCTCTACATAGTATTATTAACTCATCACTGGTGTTGGGCTTTCTCCCGAAAACTTACAAGCTGACTGTTATCAGACCTCTAAAAAACAACTTCACCCCATGGAATTGTAAATTACATTTGCTCCTGTCAGCTAAACATGGCTGCATCACTCTTCTGACCACAGCATTCTTTTAAATAGGCTTGATTATGTAAAATTATGTTGGCATAAATGGAACTGCACTGGCATAGTTTAAATATTAATTTGACTGATTCCAGTTTGTTGCTGTGAGTGATAAGGTGTCATATCAATCACAATTTCAGTACGAAATGCCATAAGGCTCAGTGCTTGGGCCTCTGCTTTTTACCCTGTATATGCTACCTCTGGGCCCAATTATTTAAAAGACAGAAAGTTAGTTTTCACTGCTGGTGATATTTAGCTGTGTATTTCTTGAGACGTGCCCAATCAGATGCATAAACTCACCAAACTGACACGAACAAGGGTCTTGCCACCAAGTACTAAGTCATGTTTTGCGAAGAGGTCAAATACTTATTTCACTCAATAAAATGCAAATCAATTTATAACTTTTTTGGTTGTTTTTGTTGTCATTCTGTCTCTCACTGTTAAAATAAACCCATCATTAAAATTATAGACAGATAATTTCTTTGTCAGTGGGCAAACGTACAAAATCCGCAGGGGATCAAATAATTTTTCCCTCACTGTAAACTGGAACGAGACTGCGAGACTGCTGACATTTTGCTTGGCTTAGGGTTTCGTACATTGGTAATATTGCTTTTAATATAATTATCTAACTACAGTCTACAGTCCTAAAAACTTTACAATTTCAATTTTTTTCTCTCATTCCCTTTTCATTATGCAATGTTTAGATATTTTGTTATTATTGCAAATTTCTTATGTATATTATACTCATGTTCTTTAAAACTTTATCTTTTTTGTGAAAGCCATCTCCATGTAAGCTGAATATGATACCTGTCATCTATTATGTAAATAGGATGAATGTTGCATAGTCTCAGAAAAAGTACATGTAAAAAAGTACACCTTTTAGTACGCTGTTTGTATACATTACCTTCTCATAAACCACTGAGATAGGTATGAACCTTCTGATGTTTCTGATGCATTTCTTCAAATGGTTCAAATGTTCAACTTTATATTCATAAATCGGTTACAATCTTAATATCACTAATTAGTTGCTAGTAGTTACTAATATACATCTTATAATGAAAAATATATATGCTTATGTAAAATATGCAATAATACCATGTCTTATGTGTATTACCTATTTTATAATTTTCCTGTTTTCCATGTTGTTTTCCATTATATGTAAAGTTTCTTTGCATATGCAACATTTTATTAATTAAACTGAGAATGTAGGCCGATAGCCTTAGTCATTATTCACTTACAATGCATCTTTTTTCTATACAAAGAGAATGGTGACTCAGACTGTTTACTCACTAAAATCATGATTAAATATTTTATTCATGAAGGAAACTAAGTCACACAGGTTTGGATCAATCTTAGGGAGAGTAAATTAAATTTTTGGGTGAAGCCCTTTACCTTGTATTTTACCTGGAAAAACAGACACTAAGTGAATGAATCATGATGTATAACCATGAATGAATAACTGTAAAGACGAACTGTCTTTGTGAAGCAGAATAATGAACCGAATAAGAAACTCACAGTAGTAAATGTGTTACTCATAAGCATAACCAGATGGTTACAGAAACATCCCACTTCCACTAGCACATGCACTGTGATTTATGACATGAATACACTTTATAGAGAAAGATGAACAGCAACGGGGAATACCCATAAGATGCAGTCAATCAAATAGCACACACTTGATTTATTTCACTCAAGGGAAATTAAGCGTATATTAGGAAGCAATTGGCACATTGCTCCTCTGCTCATTTGTTTGTGTTTAGAGAGTATTGTCAGTGTGTTGCGATGTGTCAAGTTTTTTGTTCAAGGAACCATTCACAGCTGAACTGAAAATGTTTCTTACAATTAAATGTAGCTGAACTGTTAGAGCATGGTACCTGCAATGGCAAGGTTATAGACAGGGCCAGACGGAATCTGCTACTTCTGCACTGATTTTGGAAAAATATGTGGAACTCTGTGGAATAGTTTTAAATGTGTTATGAAAAGCTGAACATATTATATCTAATTACAATTAGACATGGTTCAGATTGGTTCAGTAAACAAATGAATGAAAGATAAACTTTATCTGAGTTTATCGTCTCCATTATTATTCCATCCCATTCCCTAAAAAAGTCCCCATAAATTATTTAAAAGGCTTATTAATACTGTTCTCTGTAAAATGCATATAACTGCAGATGACAGCAGATGTCCTTCAGTTTATCCACTAAAATGAAATGAGGAGCCTACACAGAAGCTTTGTGATTGATTGGTGCTAAAAAAGGCTGTTACTAAACACCTGAATACACCAAATTACCAAAGTACTAAGTTAAACTGAACCAACGGATTATGAGTATTTATACATTCTTATGATGTATTATAAGACTTTTTATCATTTTTACAGTACAGTGTAAATCACTTGTATAAAACTCGCCTTTCAGTTTTTGTGCCGAACAAATGAAATGATCCACTGCTGTCTATCACCTTAGTTAATTGACCAAGCCATTTTCTTAAATACTATGCAGTAAGTTTCATTTTAGACATTCCAAATATCAATTGTTAGTGTTTTATCTCATTAGAATACTGTCATGGCAAACAGCACAGCCTACCACTCCCTAAAAATGTAAGCGAGGTGTGTATACTTGTCAATGACATTGTACATTCTGTGGAAATCCACAGTTTTCTGCAGAAAAATGGGCACAAATTCCATGCAGGCCTGGTCATAGGGTAGATTTTTAAAGGAAAAATATATGCTGATAAAATCTAAACCATGTCTGCAATATATGTCTCTTTAGTCAAATAAATCAACACAATAGCAACATAAAGCAATGCCGTTTCAATTTAAATACAATTTCCATATTTGAACTGAGGTACAAACAGGATGCGGAATTGTAATTTGAATTTAGAGTAGAATTAACATGGAATGAAATTGAACGAACTGCTGTTAGTGTGAATAAGTGTTAGTGTAAGCTTCTTGGAGAAATAGACACATACAGTGCTACTTGAAAGTTTGTGAACCCTTCAGACATGATTTGGTGTACATTTAAAACCCAATTTGTGAAGCAGACTTCCAAATAATGGACACAAACAAAGAAAAATATATTGTCATTATTAATTGAACAAAAGGGGTTAATCTAACAAAAACTGGAAATTTGACTTGTGCGGAAGTATGTGAAGCCTTTTATTTAGTAGCTTGATATCCGGACTTTGACTAGGCCAATCAACGGTGTGAACCTTCTTTCTTTTAAGCCATTCTTTGGTGGATTTGCTTGAATGCTTAGGGTCATTGTCTTGTTGCATCACCCATTTTTGGCCCAGCTTCAGCTCTCTGACTGATGGCAGGACATTCTTTTCAAGAATTTGTTGATAGGTCTGAGAATTCAGGTTTCCCTGAATAATATGAGGTCACCCTGGCCCGGAGGCAGAAAAGCAGCCCCAGACCTTCACATTTCCACCACCATGCTCCATTGTTGGGAGGAGGTTCTTTTCCTGGA
Organism: Botia almorhae; assembly: GCA_036877575.1. Classification (NCBI taxonomy): domain Eukaryota; kingdom Metazoa; phylum Chordata; class Actinopteri; order Cypriniformes; family Botiidae; genus Botia; species Botia almorhae. The sequence goes on from JAZGTJ010005646.1 coordinate 6,074, forward strand.
ATTTAGTGTTGGCTTTTTTTGATTATGACCAAATAAATACATTTTGGACTCATCTGTCCAAAGAATGGACTTCCAAAAGGCCTCTGGTTTGTCCAAATACTCTCTGGCAAAGAAACAGGCAGCTTTGTTCTTTTTTGAGAGCAGAGGCTTCTTTCTAGCAACCCTCCCATAAATGTCATGTCTGTTTAATTTTCATCTGAAAATTAAGCCTTTAATTCATTTATTATTTTTGTGGTGCTTCTTGATGATAGACAGAGTTGTGGTCATGTTAAATGTCCTCAATTTGTAAATGATTTGTCTTACAGTGAATGGATGGAGTTGGAATCTCATGGAGATGTCTCAGCCTTCCCCAGACTGATGGGCTTTCACCACCTTCTTCCTGATGTCCTCGGATATCTCCTTTCATCTTGGCATTGTTTGACTCCTTAGCACTACAGTGGTTTGGTTGGTTTCCTCCTTTTAATCAGTGTTGCCTAACCACTTTTCTAAGGATGTCTAATTGTATTGGTCTGCTTAACTGATTAATTAAGCACCCAAATGTGTTTCACCTGAATCGGTTACCCATTTGACTTTACCAATGCAGCTGGGGCTTCACTTACTTTTGCACATACAATAATTCAATCTTTCATGTATTTTTTTGGCTACTCAAAAATTTCCTCCAGACAAACATATGCAATTGATCAACATACATAGGACATTTAATTTATACAAAGCAGGTGATGATAAAATACGAAAATCATGGTAAAACAACAGAAATCTCTGAACAGCTCAATGGGTTCACAAACTTTCAAGCAGCATTGTATATGGAGTTTACAGGGACCCCCTGCTGCTGAGACAGCACTGCTCAAACTCCCATGATGGAAGCATATATGCTGGTGAAGGTCTTCTGGAGCTTCTGAAAAGCCTCCAGTACAAGTCCAGTACAAAAACTTGGAGATATTCTTGAGGAGAGAAGTCAGGGGGCAGGTTATGGAGTTGTAATTTCTAATGAAATGACGGTAGAAGTTAGCAAAGCCTAGGAAGTGCCAGAGTTATTTGATTGTTGTGTTGAAAGAAGCATTTTTTAGCTTTCAAGAAGAGGTTATAATCTTTCAGATGCTTCAGGACCTTCGCAATGTGGTGGAGATGTCTGGCCGATGATGGCAGATGAAGAAGTGGTAGCAGAGGAGGTGGAGATGAGTGTGAGCCATAGTATATCCACAAGCTTCTAAATAGGGTCGGTCATGCTCATTGCTCCATGTTACTGTCTAGGTCTGGTCTTCTGTTATGGTAAGCATTCTCAGACAATAGATGTCAATCATAGACTTGTAAATCAGGTTTATTTGTGTACACACAGTTAAACAGGTAAGTGAATGATGATTCAGAGTAGTGATGATAAATTAGCTGATTTTTACGGATTGGATGATAGAGCTTGTGGAATAGTGAAAGTGGACAAGATGGCGTCATACACTGAGTTGGATCCGTGACAACAACAGCCACAAAATAATTTACTCAGGTGTTGTTAAATATACAATTTAACCACCAGGAATACATTTCTTGTTATCTTATAACACTTTGTAACACATTGTAAAGTGTTGCTTGGCACATGGTTTTCTGGTATTTTTTGGCAGCTCCACAGCTCCTGTGGCCTCATGAGAATAGTGTCTATCTGATACATATTTAAAAATCTTGCCAGAAGCAATAAATAATCCAGGCATTTATCACCTTCTGATTTTTGCATATTGAGGTTTTAGACACACTATTCCTTAGGCATACTAATATTTAACCTCCTATATAGTATGGAAGTAGGCGCAGCTTATGAGTGCTTATTTTGGTACCTTCTCATCATAGACGATGCCAGGTCGAATCTCAGGTGCTTGATATCCAGGCGTGCCCTCAACCCCTAAAGCACCCTCGTGAAAGGACTGTCGGGAGATGCCGTAGTCGGACAGCTTGATGTTTACGGAATCCTCCACCTCTACAGACCACACCAGGATATTGTCAGACTTGAGGTCGCAGAAGATAATGTTCTTCTTGTGCAGATAGGCCAGGCCTGCTGCAATCTGATAGGCCACTTTGAAGGTCAACATGTGGCCCAGGGGAACATATTGAGAACCTAAGGGTAGTCAAGTGGATTGTGTCACAAAAGTACAAAATATCACAAAATTCTGAAAATGTGTGTTTGATTTGATTCTTATTGATATGATTTTGGTCAACTAGTTGTCAATATTTCATTAAAAATGTTAGTTTTGCAGACATGGAAACCATACGTAAATATAAACTGCAACCCTCATACTTAGCTTGTGGCTGAAATACACATTTACATTTTTACATTAACAATAGACCTACATAGGACGAGAGGCTAAGTATAGATAATATTCACATGCTCTTAAGCAAACTACAAACATTAAGAATCAATTTGTGGATTTCCTAAATGAATATTGTTTTGTTAAATTAAAGATTGATTAAAATCTGAGAATTGATATTTTGTACCTGGTCCTATTACACTTTTGGACTATCACACATTTCAAATCTAAATTGTAAGAACTGTGCATGTGACAAAAGTTGTCTATCTATATAGTACGCAGTTATACAAATCATGTGTGTATTAATTAATTTCAATGATGCAATATTCAATTGAATTTGTCCTACTGAAATTAAAAGATTGTTTCCATATCTTGTATTTAAAGCTCTTGGGGTAGTAGCTTCTGTTAGTACCTTCGATCTGCTACTATCTGATTATTCCAATGGCAAGAAAATATCTTATTACAGAATTTATTTTCAGTTCTGCATGCATGATTAATAACTGTTAAACTGATATGACATTAAAGCAATATTACACAAACAAGAGTGCAGTTGAAGAAAAGATTTGTCAGTCTGACTGGCTGTTCAATTTGTTCATCTACCAGCCACCATTGTTGATGTTCTAAAAACTTTGACACTTTGAAACTTGGATAGAAAAAGTGGCCTTTATGAATGAAGATTTGTCATATACCTTCTTTATAATATCCTCAGCTTAATTATTTTGTATTGCCTGATCTATAATAGTTATTCTGTTGTTAGTTCAGCAAGAGGTTCTGTGTAAAAGCAGAAAACACAGGCAAATTCCTGTGCTAATTTTTATGTAAAACCTTTAGCTCGCTCTTCCAGGATGGTGTTAAGGCTGCCCAATGGCGCTAGCTCCAGGGCAAAGCATAGCGGGTGTATGCTGATGCCCACCAGGGCCACAATGCACGGGTGCTGGAGAGAGTGCAGCATGCTGGCCTCCTGACGGAACTCTGAGAAGCTTCTGGCAGCGTCCATGGACTGCAGGTGTTTTACCATGGTGTCTGTTAGGAGACCAATTCCACACATTATCATTTAGCAGTAGGCGTGAAGAGGTCTAATGCATACTCAGTAACATTCACACACAAACATTAGTGTGGAAATTCAACTCTGCACATCTATCTCGCACAATTTTGCATAACCTTGTATTGCTGTGTTTCTCCAAGACAATGCATCACATCCCTTGCAATAATTTCTGTTTCAGTACCACTGCAGTCTGTTGATGTCTGATGGTAATGCATAACATCTGTTGATCAGATGGTAATGCTTCCATACTTTTCACACCATAGCAATTACATAGTTCTTTATGGCTGTCCAAAAAACATTGTATACAACCTGTCCAACAACCCATGTTAACACCATTGTTCTTTATACTAAGTAACAAAAATGAACATTACCCAAAAGTATACCACACAAATAAAAATTAAGTAGTATTAAAAAAAGTATTTTATTTTGTAATAGATAATATAGATAATATATAAAGAAATATACACTATACTCAGGGTCGCAATGACCAACAACCATTATTATAAATATAGATTATTATAAATTTAATAAAGAAAAAGTCAATGTTTTTTTGTGCATTGACTATTTTTACTCCAAAAATACAATTATGCTTACATTAAGAAAACTGTGCTTAGACTTTATACTTATCTATCTGATTAAGCACTATAATACAAATCAAATCCAGAGATTCTGACCTCAAAGAGGAAACCCTTAACTGTTCTCTAACCTGAAACGACAAAATCTGATTTACAGCTGCGGACCTTTAATATCTCTGCTTGCTCAACTGCACTGTTCAGGGGTCAGCTTTCAGCACTGCAACGTTTTAATGAGCAGAGGTATGGTTTCTATCCTGCTGTGCCACACGTCACTGTAAAAAGCTTGTTTTATGCCACAACGGTGGCTTGAAATAACACACTGAAGTCTCAATGCTGCTGACAGGAGACAGTTTAACATGTTCTTGGTCTTTGACCTAGAGTTTTAAGACCTAGAAAAAGATTGTTTGAGTTGTACAGACATGATTTACGGGCATTTGGCTGACGGACAACCAGGCAGCCTTGTATCTTCGGATATTTCTATTCAAATCTAAAACCTGGCTCAGACAGTCAACCAAAGACAAGCTACCGGTACTTGAGCCAGTTTTTGCTGACAGCATTTCCTACTTCTGTAAATCAAGATCAATGATATCAATGTGTTTTGGTTCTTTCAACATGTGTTTCAAAAATGGGCTAGAGTGTTTTATGATTTTTTTTCACTATAAGGGTTTTCCTCCAAACAGGAGAAAAAGGATCAAAAGTGAACACAAGTAAAGTCTATAATGGAAACAGGGAAATGAAGGGATTACATTTAGAGAAACAGGCTTTGGCCTTTCCACTTGACTAGTCTCAATAGGTTCTCAATAGGTTCTTAGGATTACAGCAGGCCTGGCCTATTATCCTGTGAGATTTAGTTAGAATACCTCTTACTAGACACTTACTAGACTCCATACTGTGGTGCAGAATGGAGAGTAATTGAATTCAAACCTTGGTCCCCATGAACCAAAGTGTGCTGAGAATGTGCACAGCCCATTAAACCTTATACTTTACAGTTTTTAAGTTTTTAAATTATTAAATGGACAGTTACTGGGTCATTCAACCGAGACTGCACTGTCGGTTGTTGAAGATCTCAGACTGGCTAAAGCGGACAAATCATAAGTTCTTATCCTGCTGGAGTTGTCAGTTGCTTTTGACACTGTAAACCACCAGATCCTGCTGACTACGCTCAAATCACTAGGCGTTACAGGTACTGCACTCCGGTGGTTCAGATCTTACCTCTCTGACAGGTTGTTTAGGGTGTCTTGGAGGGTCCAACCTGCAACATCTAGACACTGGGGTGCCCCAGGGCTCAGTTCTAGAACCACTTCTCTTCTCCATCTACATGGCGTCTCTAGGATCTGTCATTCAGAAACATGGCTTTTCCTATCATTGCTATGCTGATGACACCCAGCTCTACCTCTCTTTCCACCCTGATGATCCCACGGTACCGACTCCCATCTGAGCCTGCCTGATGGACATATCGTGTTGAATGAAGGACCATCACCTCAACCCACATCAGCTCAACCTTGCTAAAACAAAAATGCTTGCGGTTTCAGCCAACCCATCTCTTCATCATAACTCCTCCAGATTGATGGGGCAACCATTACTCCATCCAAGACGGTCAAAAGCCCTGAAATAATGATTGACGATCAACTGAGCTTCTCTGACCACATCTCTAGAACCGCTCATTCCTGCAGATTCATTCTATAACATCAGGAAGGTCAGACCCTTCCTACCGGAACATGCAGCACAACTCCTCATTTAAGCTCTTGTTCTCTCCAGACTGGACTACTGCAATGCTCTCCTTGCAGGGCTTCCGGCTAGTACTATCAAACACCTGCAGTTGATCCAGAACGCAGCTAGAGTGGTCTCTAATGAGCCTAAAAGAGCACACGTCACTGTGCTGTTAATCCAGTTGCACTGGCTGCTAGTAGCTGCTCGCATCAAATTCAAGGCTCTGATGTTTGCATTCAAATTGACTACTGGATTCGCACCTCCTTATCTGCTCTCACTTCTTCGCATTTATATGCCCTCCAGAAACTTGCGTTCAGCTAATGAACGTTGCCTTGTGGTTCCATCACAAAGAGGGAAGAAATCACTTTTCTGGACTCTTTCTTTCATTCTGCCGGTTGGTGGAATGAACTACATAACTCTATCAGAATGGCTGAGTCACTAGCTGTTTTCAAAAAACGACTAAAAACTCAACTATTTTGTATAGTTATAGTATTTTATATAGTTATAGTAGTAGTATTTTTTTTGTATTATAGTATTTTTGTAACTATAACACACTGCCACTACCTCTACTTCTACTTTAAAAAACAAACAAATAAATAAATAAATAATTAGAATTTGGCTTCTTACACTGTGTTGAAATACCTGAGACCTGTTTATAGCACTTATTCATTGTTGCTCTTATAGTTGTTAAAATTGCTTCCTTGTCCTCATTTGTAAGTCGCTTTGGATAAAAGACTAAATGTAAATGTACTGGATAATTGAAGCCGTTGTCATTAGTGTTGTCAAAAATATCGATATTTCGATAAATAGTGGTACTGAAATATATGAAACGGTACCAATACTAATTTCTACAAGTATCGATACACTGATAGCGGTCTAGCTGTGTCGCTTTCACGCTCTCTCTTCTCTCCAATAGCGAGTTGACGCACAGCACACGTGACCGCAGTGTCTGTCTCTCATTTGCTCCGGTTAAAAAGCGTTAGTGAGTAAGATGTGAGTGTGGGACACGACCGGCTTTGGTTGAGAAAGAACACAGCAGAAGTGCTGTCTGCAACTATTTTAGATTTGAGGTATATGAACACGGAAAGGCAAAAGACACAAGCATGCAAATATGCAAGCGTTGTTACAAAGCAGTGCTAACAAAAGGTGCTAACACCACTAATTTAGCAAAGCACCTGAAAGACAGACACCCGGACCTATATAAAGAGTTTTGAGAGGTTGGTAACTACTCTCATTTTAACATTGCCGAAATATTAACCAAGATGGCCGAGTATTGTTGCTGATATGAGTGTCCTCATGAGGTTCCAGTGAGGTTTGTTTTCGCGTGTGATGCATCCGTGTTTACTATAGCGCATTTATGTGCGTTAATCAATGAATATATGTGAATCCAAAATTAAAATCTGTTCATTATAGACATGTTAATGTATTAACCAACATTAATGAACAATAAGCAATACATTTGTTACAGTATTAAACTTTAATAACATTAGTTATTAAAAATACAAAGGTACATGTTAGCTCTTGTTCAAATTAAAAATATTAACAGATAGAACTTTGGATTTTAATTAGTAAATGTATTACTAAATGTTTAAAGTAACATTTAACTCTGATTAATACATGTTTTAGAAGTATTTTTTCATTGGTAATTCATGTGTTAATGTTAACAAATATCTATTACTATTAACTTAAGCACTTGTTTTTTGAATGTATGACAATCTGAGAGCCTTTGGCAGTTTTTTACGCGTGGTTTTCGAAAATGGTTTCGAATATCGATATTTTTCAGGGTATTGTATGAACGTTAGAAATTCCAGTATCGTACATCTGCATTCCTTATTATGATTGTTTTTCATTGGTCTTTTTTTTATCTATTTATTCATGAACATGGCTTTACAATTTAAAATTATTTAAAATTATTACAACGAAGGCTTCAATGTTACTGTTTTGCTGCACTGCAAACCTTAGATTTCTTTTAGGGAATGCAAATCTAGTTGTTTATCTCCTCTAAAGTCAACGTAAAATGTAATTCACAACATTTTACTTCTCAGTGAAAGAAAATACTTAACAGAAACATATGCATAAGGGGGACTTGTTATTATCCATTTAAAATGAATAGATTATGAACAGTGACAATAGCTCAACCAATGACATAAAGGAGTCACTCTGTTTGATGACCAATGGCAGACATGGGGGAATGTTTGTGAAAACAAGAAAATACACACTTCACTTTTACCATAACAAATTAACAGTAATTTTATTCTTACTTAAAGTACATTTTGTGTGTATTTATTGTGAAGCCTTCCACTAGTGATGAGGCAATAGGTACTCTGGGATCTTACTCAGGATCTTCATACAAAGGGCAGATGCCATCAGTTGTTGCTGTGTGTTACCATAGGGCACCACTTTACAGACCATAAAACCGTGAAGTGTATAAATGCGGCGTAAAAAACTGTGTAAGGAAATCTTAAAGCAGCAATGTCTGAGATTTCTAAGAAACAGTACTTGTCTTGATTTAGCAGCTGTTTTATCAAAAAGAATGTTCTAGAATGTGAGTGTGCTGGGAAGAAATAAATAAACTGAGATGTAAAAGAAAGAACTGCAGAGAGAACAATTTAAACAACACTGAGCATGGCCAGCAAAGAAATAGTGCACATAAAACCGGTGCTGCCTAAAGAAATCTGGTAACCTTGTGCAGAAACTGCCGCTCTAGCAACATGCTTTTGTGCGAATCACATTTTCTTCCTCTTTTACAGTACAAGTGATGACAAACTGCACATCATTAAGAGTTTTCAGGACAGGTGGGATTAGGGGATGCAGACAGAAAAGCAGACAGAAAAGGCAATAGGTCTGCACGGTCAGGGAAATGTGGAAACTAGTGGAGCATGAAATAGCTCAAGAGAAAATCATTTTGTTCAATTTCAATTCAATGTATTTATGTTGCGCTTTTTACAATACATATCATCTCAAGCAGCTAAACAAAGTTGTGCTTCGAAGCAAAAGATAGAGGTGGCAAGACCACATATTTAAAACATTTATACATAGCATATATGCATTTGGCAGACACTTTTATCCAAAGAAACCTACAGTGCACTAAGGCTATGCAATATATCAGTATGTGCACATGCATGTGGGAATCAAACCCACCCCATGTCTTTGTTAGTGCAAAGCTACAAGAAAACTAAATAAGAATTATAAATTGTAGTTAGGTCTGAAATACAGCAGTAATCCATATGATATGTGAATGTGGATATAGATGCTGGTGGTGCTTGACAGACAGGCTATGGCTGCTGTAGCACTAAATGTCCACATCAAACTAACCTCAAATGTTCAGCAAATTGGTTGAATTTCGAGACAAGCTTCACCTATACTACAACCATTCAGTGCAGATATTCATCCACGACTGTTACAATATCAATACAATATCAATGCCATGCCATGAGAGAGCAAGATATATAGCTGAGATAAATGAAAGAAAGAAAAACAAAAGTTTATGCCAAAAATTCAGAAGGTCGAGAAGAATAAAGAGAGGAGACAGAGGCATCAATAGGAGCAAAAACAAAAAAGAAACAAAAAAGATTAATGATGCTTATACAGCGAAGATGTTGTAGTTATGTCACATCTGTAAACAAAAAAAACAGTCCAGCTACTATATAATACCTGAAAAGCTGTGAAGTGTTTGTAGCTTGTTCTTACAGCTTGTTCTTAGCATCTGTTTATAATTTAAACTTGTCATCTACATTAAGAAAGTAACTCCATAACTTATTTGCAACTTATGTTTTAAACACAGAGGGCGATAGAGAGGCAAAAGTTACAGATTGCAGCTTTAAATAACTAATAGTGCATATTGCACTGTAGCCATACAGAGCAGCGAGTGGGACCTTCCAGGCAGTTGTTTGTTAATAGTTACTTTCTAGGGAAGTGCAAGGTTTGTAAAGGACCCTCATGTACCTGTGCCACTGCTGAGCGACTGTCTGCATTTCTTGAAGTGGAAGCGTTTAATGGCCACTGGATGGCCCCTGTATTTGGCTCTGTAGATGATGGTACCACTGCCACCCTGTCCCAGGATGTCTGCTTCCTGTTCTCTCCATTCTAGATCATCGTTCCGTAGGAACAGCCTGAAACACACACACAGGTGTTCAGAGCATGCATGTACACACATTGGATTTTAGTCGTTAGGAAATGAATGGTAGTTACATAATGGGGTGAAAACAATTCAAAACTTTTTTAAATTTCATGTGGCTATTTTGCAAGTTCTATTTATTGTTTGCAAAATCATATTTTAAAAAATATAAATTATATTAAGTTATACCATTTCAATAGTGTCTTATTAGAACTCAACTGCCTATTGCTTTTTGAGATAACCCATAGGCAAATAAAAGTAGTCAGATCACGATACATTTATATTGTAAGATTTGGATTAGGTTATTGAGAAAGAAAATTGGCATAAATTCTGATCCACACCACATCTCATTCTACCAATAACTGCCTACTTAAAAAAGACTGTCTGATCGACCACAACTTTTCCTTGTACTGTGCTCAACGTTTGTCATGGTCAACCTAATCACCAGACCTAAACCCCTTTGAAAACCTCTGGAATGTAATCAAGAGGAAGATGGATGGTCACAAGCCAACAAACAAAACCGAGCTGTTTGAATTTTTGTGCCAGGAAGGGCATAAAGTCACCCAACAGCAATGTGAAAGATTGGTGGAGAGCATGCCAAGACGCATGAAAGCTGTGATTAAAAATCAGGGTCATTCCATGGTACCAAATTTGTTGTGGTCAATGCTACTTCCAGTGCATTTTCAATTGTATTGAAAATGTCTCTGGTTACGTATGTAACAAAACGCTGTGTCATGGCTTGACGCTATGAGGAATGTGATTCAGGTGCTCCCGGGTTTGGTCACATGTAAATTTACACCAATTTAAAGGCAGGTCAATGTCATGTGTTATGCGTCACATAACCTTTAAAAGGCAGCAGATTCGAAGTCTGTAGGAAGGCCGTGCAAGCATGACTAAGGTGTGGCAACACAATGCAGTGTTGCATTCCCTGTCCCAGGGAACTGGGTAAAACACATAGCGTAAGACGTTCTCTTTTGAGGACACTATGGTTAACATTAATGCCCACTAACATTAATGTACCCAAAAGACCTCTAAGCTGTAAAATCTAATGACTATGTGCAGTGAAACCAGCCTGCAACAGCACAAACATCACTTAGAGGTGCACCCCTATACAGTGCCTTGGATGATGCTACACTAGGTCACAAACCTCAAAGGCCAGGGTAATAGCATCTGGACTATTCTTGGCTATTCTTGGGGTTGAGTATCAGCCCTAAGTACCCCCTAAACACCAACCCATCTTTAAGTTATGCAGCTAGGTTTTAAGAGCTTCACTTGAAGGAGCCGAAAGCAAGCACTCGATATTGGTAAGCTTTGCCCCCCAATAGCAATCCTGAGAACCTGAGTGTTCTGCCAAAATCTTAATGTGAAAATATTTTTTTTTAATCTGTTTGTGTGTAAACATTTTGAATCTATGTCTCCTTAGACACCAATTCAAATGACGTAGACCCAATATTGGATGCAGCCTCATGAATCATGGAGATTAGATAAAAGACTATAAACTAGAAACAAATGACTAGTCAAATAGTGAGGTTGAATCTGGAATTTCAATTTTTTCCATATTTATTTTGTTTTAGCGTTTGGTGCTTTAATCAGCAAGAGATATCTTATCTATACCACACAGTGAATTCCAGCATGGTACTGTGATAGGATGCCATCTGTGTGTCCAGTCATGAAATTTCCTCGCTTCTAAATATTCCACAGTCAACTGTCAATGGTATTATAACAAAGTGAAAGCGATTGGGAAAGACAGCAACTCAGCCACGAAGAGTTCAGATTCAATCGCTATAGACCTCTATAGTTCATGTGGCCTTCAGATTAGCTCAAGAACAGTGCATAGAGACCTTCATGGAATGGGTTTCCATGAACGAGCAGCTGCATCCAAGCCATACATCACCAAGTGCAATGCAAAGTGTCGGATGCAGGGGTGTAAAGCACTCCGCCACTAGACTCTAGAGCAGTGGAGACATTCTTCCAAACTTTGTGGAAACAGTTTGGGATGGCCCCTTCCTGTTCCAACATGACTGCGCACCAGTGCACAAAGCAAGGTCCATAAAGACATGGATAAGCAAGTTTGGTGTGGAAGAACTTGACTGGCCTGCCTTTTGGATAAATTAGAGCAAAGACTGCGAGCCAGGCCTTCTTGAGCAACATCAGTGTCCTCACAAATGCGCTTCTGGAAGAATGGTAAAAAATTCCCATAAACACACTCCTAAACCTTGTGTAAAGCCTTCCCAGAAGAGTTGGGGCTGTTATAGCTGCAAAAGCTGGGCTGACGTCATGTAAAACCCTTTGGAATAACAATGGGATGTCACTTAAGTTCATATGCGTCTAAATGCAGATGAGCGAATACTTTTGGCAATATAGTGTATATATCATATACACACACACCACACCTTACACCTTACATAATACTGTTTTATCAGTTTTATTTAGTTAGTTTTATACATTTGGTATATTAGTTAGTTTTACACATTTAGTATATTAAGTCAGGTGTTAAATATTGTGAGACTTCTATGTGAGAACATTTATTTGTTATTAATAATCATATATTTTGGTTTATGCAAATTAAATTATAAATATAAAAAAAAAATTAAATGGGATGGGCACCTTTAATATTTTATGTATTTTCTTTATCCAAACAGAAATGATCATATGGCTATTTAAAAAATAATTGAATTACCAGCAAAAACTACTAGGTTTTACTACTAAGCTACTAGGGATACAATTTATTGTAAGGGTGGTCAATAAATTTTGGGTGGACATTTGTTGGGATACATATCGTATGTGAATTCGGATTCAGCACAATGTCAATTTTTTAAAGAAATGTATTTGTGGGTTCTTCTAAGCATATGGTAGCATGTACAGGGGGGTTTGCTCCCAGTATAAACCTTGCACACCTGGTCCTAATAACCAGTGCTTACGTGGATTTAATAGTGCTGAATCAGCGTGGGTTAAGCTTGGCGTGAAGCACAAATTAAAAGATTTCAGCAGTCTGCTGTTCAGTTTGCTTGGCTTGAAAGCACACTCTGTCTGGTTGCAGTACATCACATAAATTGGAATATTAATTTTTAAGCTAAAATAGAAAGCTGAATTTATGGGTTTGCGCTTCAGATCTTCTCTTCAGGACATATTAACCAAATCAAATGTCTTTGAAGAGCTTTTTTGTAGTAAAGTGTTGAATGAAAATGTTATGTAATAGTAGGTGAAAATAACTTAATACTGAAATATCTGTCAGTGTTGCTAGAGCTGCAAGATACAAGATTGATTCAGAAAAACATTAATTAATAAATTAAACACATGGACCACCAAGTAGAAACATTGAGAAACGTTTTCTGAACCGAACTTACCGAATTGAGTGTCCTAGCTAAGCAGCATTTCTGGGCATCATATGACACTTCTGAACCAAGCGCTGTTCCAAAGAGTAGAAAATAAATTTATGTTGACCTCTAAGCTACATTTTAAGGCATCTTTACATTTGTCCTAAAAGCAATTGCAGATAAAACAGCAGCATTTTACTAAATATTTGTGTGATGCTTATTTGAGTATCATGGCATTAGCTCAGCAACAAACTATTGAAAAAAAAATCACCTGCGCGTATATGTCTATATATATATATATATATATATATATATATATATATATATATTTCTAGTGCAGTTCACATGAGGATCATTACTTGTTTGGTGAGTGACACCTATGTACTAGTATTGTAGAGTGTTTCAATTCAGTCACTTAAGAGGTTCCCTTTTAGTTAGAAGCCAGCTGCCTGTTTGTGGACAATAGACATTGTGGCAGCTGACTAGTTGGAACAGAGATATGGAAACAGGTCAGAATATGTTTTAAGTGCAGTAAGCAGTTACTGATAAGACAAATTGCTTTATTCACAAATCATGACCTGTAAAGGGTTGGTTCACCCAAAAATGAAAATATAGTCATTATTTAACCACTCTCATGTCATTCAGAGCTGCATCCAACAATGGCGAGGAAAAAAAACTCCTAAAGGAGACAAAACCTCGAGAGAAACCAGGCCCAGCCAGGAGAACCAGTTCTCCTCTGGCAATACTGCTGCATCTCTACAAG
>JAZGTJ010005647.1:0-26935 GCA_036877575.1 Botia almorhae
GTGTGTGTGTGTGTGTGTGTGTGTGTGTGGGTGGTTAAATGGTGACAAACGTGGAGCAAGAGCAATCATGCATATCTGTGTGACATGGAAAATTCCTCACACACACACACACACCCACAAAGACCTTATAAGCTATTTTAGCAAGGGCCTCTCACAGACACAATAGTTATAATACTAAGATCATAAGATAAATGTATATAACATATTAAGATATATACGCTCCTCCTATGACAAACTATCAGCTTTCTTAGTTTTAACATCATAATACGATTTCACTGAATCATTAGCCTTTCAGATAGTGAGGACCACTTGAAATGTCCTCACAAGTCATTATTGGATTTTCGTGAGGAGGTGTTAACAAAATGAAGCTCTCGCAAACCTGTTCGTGCACACATGCAGTGGTAAACAAGATCTTTCGCTGGCAGGAATCGTGTGTGTTGCGTTTGTGCGTGACATCAGTCAGCACTGACAAGCCAAAAGTGCTTTAACGCATTACGTGTGTGTGTTGATTCGTCAGACAGGGAACATGACTTTGGGAGTTTACTTCATGTCCTCCACTGAGCTCCTGCGGAACACGTCTGTTCTGGCCGTTCTGCTCTTCCTGGCGCTCGTGCTCCAGAGAACATTCCTGCAGGCCTCCTACTACGTCACCATAGAAACTGGCGTTAACATGCGCGGAGCGCTGCTCGTAAGTCCTGCAGAGTTTACCGAAAATCGAGCGTGATGAGAGTTATCAGACAAATGTCCTATTTCATATATCTATCTGCCCTCACTGCTTTTGAGGATTTGTATTTAATAATACAGAAGACAAACTCTCACCTTATTAGGACAAAATCTATTTCTGAACTCATCTCATCTGTTCTGCTCTATTCTGGTATATTCCATTATTCTATCCTATTGTATTCTATCACTCTTTTAAATTCTATACTATTCTGTTGCTTTGTTTAATTGTACTCTGTTCTGTTCTATTGCTCTATTTAATCTATATTTTAATCTATTCTGTTGCTTTATTCAATTAAGTGTTGTTCTATTCAATTCTAGTGTAGTCTAGTCTGGTACAGTCTAGTCTAGCACAGTCTAGTCTAGTCTAGTTTAGTCTAGTCTGTCTTAACCCTTCCTTGATCTTCACTGTTTTATTCTGTTCTATTCAGACACTAAGTAAAGATTTCAGACATTTGTAACATTTACACTGTCCTGTTTGGAGATGACTATATGGAGACTTTGTTGTGCTCTCACTTGTATCTGATTTTATCTGTCTGTCACTGTAATGGTGATTTAAAAAGACTGATGATTTCTCAATTCCTAACAATTCCCTCTTAAGTCTCCTGTTGAGGATTTATTTATTTGACCTTAAATTAAATTAATAACGACCAACAATCTGTCTTGATGCTGAGGTTTCGGCACGATGACGCACATTTTGGTTCCATTTCACAGGCCATGATTTACAATAAAATTTTGCGACTGTCAACCTCAAACATGTCCATGGGGGAAATGACTCTCGGCCAGATCAACAACCTGGTTGCCATAGAGACCAATCAACTTATGTGGTTTCTGTTCCTGTGCCCCAACTTGTGGGCCATGCCAGTACAGGTATATCACGGTGTGCTTTACGTTGCAAATTCACCTGCATCAATTTACCAATGCAAACAATTGATTTCTTATGTCATTCCTGTTCTTAGATCATTATGGGAGTGATCCTGCTTTATTATTTGTTGGGTAACAGTGCCATTATAGGAGCCGGGGTCATTTTACTGTTGGCGCCGGTTCAATACCTCATCGCCACCAAGTTGGCAGATACACAGAAGAGTACGCTGGTGAGCTTCACTTACACCTTTGTGGGTTTGTCTGTATATTATTGTTGTTTATACGCAATAGTTCTTGACTCCTAAAATCATTGTCTCAGGACTATTCGACAGATCGTCTTAAAAAAACAACAGAAATCCTGAAGGGAATAAAGCTGCTGAAGCTCTACGCGTGGGAGAACATCTTCTGTGATCGTGTGGAGGAGACGCGAGAAAAGGAGCTCACCAGTCTCAAGACGTTCGCCCTCTACACTTCAATGTCCAGTATGATAGACTCCTCCCCTGTCACATGTCCCACCCCAAACCATAGGCTCCTCCCCATTAGATGCCCCACCCACCTACAAGCCCCTATACTGTAATTTGTTCATCATGGCAATTTAGTTCTAATGTTTCCTGGTTCCTTTTCTCTTCAGTATTTATGAATGCAGCCATTCCCATAGCTGCAGTGTTAGCGGTAAGAGATAGACCCTCGCATCTTCATACACCTTGTTTGCTTTTAATATTTGGCAAACAACATTTATCCAACGTTCCCTTAAGCTTCTCGCTTGATTGTTCATAGACCTTTGTGACACACGCCTATATTGAGGAGGTCAGGCTCAGTCCAGCAAAGGCGTTTGCTTCATTGGCTCTGTTCCATATCCTGGTCACTCCTCTCTTTCTACTGTCCACGGTGGTCAGGTTTGCCGTCAAGGCCCTGGTTAGGTACGTGACTACCTAAACTAGCAATCAAAGTCCAGCTATCCTCAAATTTACTGTAAAGATGAGCTGTACGATCTGTAAAGGTCATCGGTGGAATTTTATGATTTTCAAATATTCCATGATGTTGTTGATATGTTGTTCATGTATGTTCTGCACTGGTGACAACAGTATGTTGTTTGAGAATACACTAACTGTGTATGCGCGTATATTTACTGTGTATATTCATTGTTCGCCATGTTTGCTCCTGCAGTGTGCAGAAGCTTGGCGAGTTTCTCCAGAGCGATGAAATTGGAGATGACAGCTGGAGAAATGGAGATATGTCCATGCCTCTGGAGTCTGGGAAGAAATACAAATACCCGGGGGATGTGAGTGCTCACATTTGCACCTAAAGATATTCCCCAACACTTCCACACCATTCCAAGCCTTCTGGTTCCAACAGGAACTCTTTAGCCGAGAACTCTTCCCTCCAAATAAGAATATGGTGCTTTTTGCTCTTAAAGGGCCAGACGCACAAAAAGATCTGGCAGTCTAAAGCTTCAGTATGGCATACTTTGTTAATAATGTACATTTCCATGTCTTAAACTATTATCACCATTATGATAATTACTGCATATGCAAAATACTGCATAAACTGATGGTTGCCTTTGTAAGCAGCACTCATAACTAGTTAACTAGTAAATCTGAATTTACTGGAAGCATCAGATATATTTCCACGGTGTAAATGTTTTTAAGGATCTGGGTTCTGTAAAGTTGTACCAACCATAAATCTAAATTCCAATTTAGAATAAATCTTGTCGCAATATTATTCTGTATGACCCCAAATAAGAGCAAACGTGATACTCAACACGGTCAAGTCCCTAGAGGCTACACTCCCACGTTTAGAGTCCTAAAACGGGAGCCGTCATTTGGCATAGCTGAGATTTCATAAACGTGTCAAAGAGGAGCCCATCAACCTGGTCAGCTGTGGTCCGAGAGAGGGACAGGGCTATAACTATCAGGCCCTAGAGGAGAGAAGAGTTGGGGCAAGGGGTAAGGGAAGGAGAGGATGAGGTTGGAGGCTAAGGGTGGAAAGGTTTACAATAACAGGAAGAAGAGGAACGGGGGGGAATCCAAAGAACAGGGGTTCGAGTAAGGAGATGGTGACGATCTGAGAAAAGTGGGTTGGATAGATGCAAGAGCGGGTACTCATGATCCTTATTTTAATAAGCGTTGGTCTTTTATATCATATCTTATCGCTAAACGTACATACTAAATGTAATTGTCGCTATCCAATCTCAAATCAAATCACTAATTAAAAAACTTACGCAGCTCTGACATCAAATGTGCCTGTTTGGACATCAGTGACATCAAACCTGTGTCATTATGACAAAACAACGAGTTCTGGATCAATATGAAGCTTTAGTAAATAAGTGACCGAAGTGTAATTTTTTGACTGTCATGTAATGTTTCTCTGTCATTACAGACGAAGGCGATAAACAGGAAGGGGAGGTATCGCATGGATAACTACGAGCAGCCCGTGCGCAGGCAGCTGCGTCCCACAGAGACCGAGGACATTGCCGTACAGGTCAGATGTCACTGGTCTTCCCAACATCCAATCAGCACCGACTCTCCTCGCTCCTCACTCACAGACACAGAGCACAAAGTTAAAGTTCAACAGCTCAGGATCTGCACGTTCTCATTCAGATGCCAAAAACTGTGAAGTCACAGCCAATGAAGTGTTTCACTCCTTGTGCACCTAAGAATGTTACGCAGAGTTAAAACTGAATTTAAGAACCGTCTCGTCTAGTAAATTAACTGGAATTTGATTTGAGTTAGCCACGCCCCCACAGGACGTTGTTCTGCAATGACAGTAAGAGGAATGTACTGAATTGTAATAAGAAATTTGTCGCCGTCACACAACAGATTTATTTTATTAAAAAATCTAAAATAATACAAATTTTAAGAAATTAATAACTGACACCTATTTATTCAGGCATATGAATATTCATTCTTAACTTTCTCTCAGTACTAAACTAACACATCCTTCAAAGCACCACAAAATAAGAAATTGTTTTCAATCAAAATTTATATAAACATCTATTACGTTAAGTTATTGAATTTAATAAAACAAATTGGATTTTACTTTACAATCCTGATTCCACTACACGTCCCATGCACACACACACACACACACACACACACACATGGTCCTTTCTCAGCTGGTTTAAACCCCTCATATGGAGTTTGCGCTTGTTTTAAAATGGCTTTAGTTAAAGGTGGTTTGGGTTCAGCCCTCCTCTGAGTGCAGTTCAGGATCTCACGAGAAGAAACGCTTTAAAAATCAGAAGGACGTTCGTTTAAGTGTTTGTTGTTTTGGTTTGTTCTCGGTTTCTTTGTCCCTGAAGGACGGGCTTCCTTTATCATCCCCTCTGGACTGCACTAGCCTCTTAGCTAATGAGCACATGGCTAAACACACACACATTGTATAAACCTACGTGAAATCTCCCACATTGACTCACTGTCACATCCGCTGTGTCTGATATAAATATGGTCTCATCTTCTGTGACATTTACACTCTTTCCCTTCAGTCATTCACAGCTATTCCTCCCATTTCTACATCTCTCTCTCTCTCATCTCACAGATGTTTATAATTTATTAGCATTAAATTTTTTCCAGTGTTCTGTTCTTGTACTGTACTGTTCTAATGGACACGAGTGTTATTAGTGCGATAAACAAACACTGGAAACATCTGGAAGATGTGAATGTGTCAGAAGCAGCTTGCGCGAGTGGAGATTAAAAGATCAGAGCCTATTAGACCTCAGTGGTTTGTGCAGCGTGTGGGTTTGTAATCTTTGTGTTGTGTTTGGTTTTTAATCACATTTTTTATCTGCTCAAAATGTCTCGTTTAGGTGAGCGATGGATTTTTCACATGGGGAAACAGTTTGTCGACACTGTCGGATATCAACATCAGAATCCCAACAGGTGCACTGCCTCAACACAAAATCAATAGCATGCATTTCTTTCTTACCTTTTTATAATCTAAAGAACTTTTTACCCCCCCAAAGTACCTCAAAGGTTTAATGGATGTTAAAGGGTCCTCATAGAACCATACAGCCAAAATCTTTAGTACTTAACATCTCTACACATTGTTTACAAGACAACTTTGTTAAAACCATGAGCTAGGAGCTAACTAGCTGCTAGCCAACTGAACAGATGGACATCCCTGTAGCCTGCTGTGGTCATCCTAGCCCCCACAGACAGTACAGGGGCAAAACCTAGACATAAAAACTGTAATTAACCACCTCATTGGCCTTTTCAGGTCAGCTGACCATGATCGTGGGTCAGGTGGGTTGTGGGAAATCGTCTCTGCTGCTGGCCATGCTGGGGGAAATGCAGACCATCAGTGGGAAGGTCTACTGGAGCAAGTGAGAGAGAATTTACCCACTAATTTACATTTGCATTGTTACTGTGTAAATGCTGCCATGTGGTGTAGAATTCTTTGGAATTTAAAATTCAAGATTCATGATGTAAGAGTTTCTAATTTGCAATTGAATCCCAAGATAATGGGAAACCGTGTAGCAAAATTGACCTCTCCTGTTTTTTCCAAATGTTAAGCACTTAATCTGGTTTTGAAAGTTTATGTTTATGTACCAGAAAACGGGAGTATGTGTGCACACCAGACCCATCAGATGCTAATCAAAGCCTTTATCTGTACAAACACACGTGTACGGAAATATTCCTGTCTGTTCCAGCCACTGTTATGATGTTGTATGTACCATGATGTGCATACACGGGGCCGTCTTACTGTATGTTCGTCCATGTTCGTGTGTATATGTGTATGTGTATTTAGAACCCCCCCAATCCCTCAGAGTATCCATTCATTACTCCTTACACCCACATTCAATATCTTTGTGTTGTCTGTCATTCCCAAATGCTTTTCCTTTTGTGGATATCTCCATCTGTCAGCCTGTGCTGGAGATGGTCTCTGATTAGCATTTGAAAACGTGGTTTTCCATAGATCTACATAGTTTATCGGAATCTAGTTGTGTTTTCTTTTGGCACTTTAAATCACAAAGAATCACACTAGGGCTAGAATCACACTTCTAGTTTTAAGGAATTTTAGAGTCATTCCGCTTCTGAAATCATGGAAACTATTTATCATTCAGAAGAAATAACTACAATTACTACAAATTGGAAAAAGATTGTAATAGTTTGCTTTTAGTCATAAATCAGTTAGTGTCTCAGTTTGCCTGACACTGCTGTGTTGAGGAATGTTGCTCTGTTTTTTCCAACTCCAAGCTCTCTAATGGCGATGACATCACTCCCCCATATAAACTATGATGCTTTAACTAGACAGATTACCAAAGACCTGCTTTAGCTCAGATTGGACTAGCGAGTTCATCTGCTGTATAGCGTGAGAGGAGTATGTCAGTGTTATTACAGAGCAGCACGTCCTGTGGGACTGTTTACTAATTCTGGTCACGTGTGTGTCTTTGTTTCTCTGTGTCTTCTCTCTGATGTTGCACTCTATCAGACAGCCTGATTGTGAGATACACCTCGATGGGAATATAAGGTATTTCACCAAAATAAGGGTCTTCACATGCTTACACGCTACAGCAAAGCCGTCACAATTACCTTTTAATTAGCTTTTGTGTAACTTTTGTGTCTTTAAAATGATCACATGCACGTTATTTAGCTAAAGCCAGACTATTAAGGGGATTTGTTTAGAGGACGTTTTAGGACATTTTTAATTTCTAACATTCGTTGCTTATGGCCTGGTAAGCATTATATGTAGTAATTTTAGTAAGTGTTCTTAAAGGGTTATTTCGCTTTATTGTAAGAGGCGTGGCTTGGAGAGTGCTTTAAACTGAGGGCGGGATCTTATGCTTTTCAAGCTAGCTTGCTATTGCTAGTCTCTTCGAAATTGCCTTTAATGTTGAAAGACGCATAGCTACAGCAAGAACGATCTCTTCAGATTGCTTTGTCAGCCTAATAAACTTCCCAAATGTACATTTTGGCCCAATGCCTGACCGCAGTATCTAGCTTGTGTGACTGTGTTGTTATGTGGTTGAATATCTTGTAATGTGCCTGACTTGCAACTTGCAGCGGCCACGATATAGGCGCGTACTATGAAGAACAGAGGTACACGTGGTTTACAAAGTCTTTTAACAGTTGTGCAGTGGCCCCATTCATCTACTCATCCATGCATTCTCCCCAGGAGCCCTAAACCTCCCTCCTCCTTCCTGAATATTAGTATAATGGGTTATGCTGCTTGTTTTTGTGAGATGTCATGTGCAATGTATGCGAAAATGCTGGGAGTCTTTAACTCTCTCGGTTACTCTGGAGCTTTCGTGCACAGATATTTATTTCAGTCAGTATTTGGTTAAAGTCGGACGCCTCCAAGGAAAAGCACAAAGACTTTCGATTTTGTAGGCATTAAAGCTGAAGAATGTTATTTCCGTGTCACTATCGGCACCAAATGGAATTGAAACAATAACGGCGGTTTCCAAACAGGATTCCTAGATACTCTCTCCATGTTCCATTGGTCAAAAACTGGTGGCCCCTCCCCCAGACTCACACTATTGGTTGAGCAAGAAGTTGCTATGTTGGGTCACACAAACAACGCAACATTGAAAGCACCGGAGAACTAATGTTTACTCGAATTAGGCAGATCAACCTGTATTAAGGTGTTATGAAAAAATCAGTTTTGCCTTCAGTCATACTATCTAGTCAAAATGCCAGTGGCTTTATCACAATGAGGGCTCCCTGCATTTATTATTTTGTTTAATCTGTTCCTGTAGCCCGTCATCTTCATTTCATCTCAGATGGGTGTGATGGCAAACAGAATATTTCAACATTTCCATTCTATCAGTCTAATGATGTATTTCCTGCCTTCCTTCTCTTTTTCAATCTCTTTCTATCTATCTCATGGATCAGTAAAAACAGGTATTCTGTAGCCTATGCAGCCCAGAAATCATGGCTGCTTAATGCCACTGTTGAGGACAACATCACATTCGGAAGTCATTTCAACAAGCAAAGGTAAAGATAAAACAATCAAGTTAATCTATTAACTTGACCCAACACTTCCTAAACATCTTATATTTTTTACTTTTTACCTACTGGGCAGATACAAAGCTGTGATAGATGCCTGCTCCCTTCAACCGGATATCGACCTCCTTCCCTTCGGAGACCAGACGGAAATCGGAGAACGAGTAAGAGAGGACGAGAGTCTTGTCATTTTTCTCACTTCCTGTAACTCACTGTGTCTGGGCATGAGACCAGCTATCTGACATCAGCTGCTGTAATACTATTCAAATAAAGACCTGCTATTGAGACTACTAGAGTCGTGTGTGTCATCATGTGTCGCAAGTGTTTGATTTGTGTTTGTACGTGTGACTGTGATCCTACAGGGTATTAATCTCAGCGGCGGTCAGGGACAACGCATCTGTGTGGCCAGAGCGCTCTATCAGAACACCAACATTGTTTTCCTGGTAGGATTCAACTTTTGCAAAGCACAAACATGTAGACAGCATCGTACCTCCACCCTTCACGACAAACTCTTTCCAAATGATGTGCTACTCATCTGATCTGTTTGTGCTGTGATGCCTTTCTCCTGGTGAGCAGTTTTAATTTGATTTATGAAGTACGCCCAGATAAGATTTCTGGGTAGGTTGTAGCAGCAGGAGCGAAAAACTAAACAAAAAAGTGAAAGGATTGGATTACTATTGGATTACTGTACATAAAAATACACCCTTGTGGACGGGATCATGAGTTCATCTCATTCCTATAATCATTTCTCGGAATGACGTTGTGTCTCGCATCCGAGACAGTCAGAGGGTTCGACTTGGTGTAATTTCAGGTGATTCCGCAAATATTGTATTTAGAAAAAGAGTTTTATTACATTAGAACAGATATTACATTGGAATATTGTTGGAATATAATATTGGAATATTGACAGTTTAATTTTTGAAATGGAACAGTCATTCAAATCGGAATCTGGATCAGCTTTGACATTTGATTTTATCTAGTGTGAACTGAATTCAGACTGAATCCAGAATTAACCCTTTAATCTGGCTTTGATAACAGGATGACCCATTCTCGGCTCTGGACATCCATCTAAGTGATAATCTGATGCAGGAAGGAATCCTTAAGTTCCTGCAGGATGACAAGAGGACTGTAGTTTTGGTCACACATAAGCTGCAGTATCTCATCCATGCTGACTGGGTAACTCATGTGTTTGCTCGGATGGCTTTTGGAGGAGTTATAAACTTGACTTTAATCAGAGGCTTCTGGTTTCTTTTACTCTGGAAAAAAGTTATTTGCCATTGTTTGATTTGTTGTTTGTTTCTGAGAACCAAAATGTGGACAATTACCAATTATCCTTATGTAGAAATGAGGCAGCTCTTTTATTCAGAGTGAATAAAATTAGAAACAATGACTTCAGACCATAGCACACAAAAACTGATCTGAGATCTGTATTTGTAGGAGGTTATCAACTTTTGTCATATTACCTACAATTAGATGCTGCTACACTGTGATTTAGTTTTGATTGTTCAATTCTACAATGTGACTTTCTGTTCCCTGTGGGCTAGATAATAGCGATGAAGGACGGCTCTGTTCTGCGGGAAGGGACATTAAAGGATATTCAGACTCATGATGTGGAACTCTACGAGCATTGGAAGACCCTGATGAATCGACAAGACCAGGAGCTGGAGAAGGTCTGACTCCTTCACATTCCAGCTGTGTTCACAATGGTTTTCAGTGACAGGCTCATTTGACAAGTGTGAATCTGTTGTTATTGTGCTTAGGAAACTGAACTGGAGAGCCAGACCACTCTGGAAAGAAAGACTTTGAGAAGAGCATTCTATTCCAGAGAGGTGAAGAACCAAATTGATGATGAAGATGAAGGCAAGTGTTCTCCGACTTTTACAGCATTTACTGTTTCTTGGAAGTACAGTATGTCTCTCAAATTAAAGCTGAAGCTATCAAAACACGGCTCAACCAATGATGTGAGTTTGAGGCGGAGCTATCTGCTTAACCGACCAATGGCAGATGGGTAGAATATTTGTGAAACCATTTCGGAAGCCCATTTTGGCAGCACTAGTGGTGCAAAAATCACACACTGTAGCTTTAACTGTTTTCATTGTTATTCCATAGAGGAGGAAGTGGAGGAAGACGAAGATGACAACATGTCCACCACCACCAGCCGACGCTCTAAGATCCCTTTGAGGATGTGCTGGCGTTACCTGTCCTCAGGCGGCTACCTCATGGTCGTCCTGATGGTGTCCTCCAAATTAGCCAAGCATTCGGTTATGGTGGCCATCGACTACTGGTTAGCGACCTGGACGTCCTCAAACTCACAAAACCAAAGTCTCTCGGATTCATTCACCAGCTCAACCAATTACATGCAGAACTATGACGCCATACGGATTGATGAGGTGATGCAACAATGTCTGGAAGTTTCCTGATGGAAATGTTGTGGTTTATTGAGCTCGTAGCACTTAAGTTGATCTCTTTTGTCTCACAGCATCGCTCTTACGTTCCTGTGTTTATAATCCTGTGTGGGGCAGCAATAGCCCTCTGCCTCATCACTTCCTTAACTGTGGAGTTTCTGGGCGTATCTGCTGCCACTAACCTCCATCATAATCTCCTCAACAAGATCATTCAGGCTCCACTCAGGTAATTACCATGAGATGTGTTTTAGCAAACCATCTACCATCTTTCAACTTCTGATACCAACTCGTTGAAGAAACATGTTCTTTTTATCTTCCATTGTTAGATTTTTCGATATCACCCCACTGGGGCAAATCCTGAATCGTTTCTCAGCAGACACCAACATCATCGATCAGGTGAGAAACAAGACCAGAGATGAACAAAAAGGGAGTGGTGCGGTTATTGGAAAAAGATCGGCTGTATTTTCACTGTAGGGATTCGGGTTTGGACCAGAGTTGGGCTTGTTTGGTTGGTGCAAAAGCTGAACTTGAGTGTGCACACCACAGAACCGCACTTGGGTCGGCTGGAGAATACAGCCAATTTGCAATTGGTTTGAAAGCAAATGGTGCTCATTTCTAAACATATATCACTGTAATTTTAATCACACTTGGGTGAGCAGACTTGCCTTTCCACACAGATTTGTCACCACAGTGCTGCTGTAGTTAACATCAATGTATTAATGACATCTGAAATGTAGCACGTGTGTACTAATGTCTCTTTATCTCTCTTTCTCTAGCACATTCCCCCGACACTGGAGTCTCTCACCCGGTCCACACTCCTCTGTCTTTCTGCAATTGGGGTTATTGCTTTTGTGACCCCTACATTTCTCATTGCGCTGGTGCCCCTTGCTGTGGCATTCTACTTCATTCAGAAGTACTTCCGGGTTGCTTCCAAGTAAGTTGCTGTGTAAAGAACAAGTCATTTAACCCCATCTTCTGTCTTTCTAGTGCAAGTCTCTTTACCCTAACATAAGGCCTCTGGCAGTATAGTGATCTGTTATATTTAATTGTCTTTATAGGCATTTTGTAGAAGTCTTTGATAAAGATACGTCTTGAACTAAACTAACCATCTCAACGATCAAACAAATATCACATTTGATTTCAGGCAACGCATATTTAAAAATTATTATACATTAAAGTGATATACCGCTAAATCCTATAAATCATATATTATATTATGGTATGCGACGATTGCTGTTTCCATGGTAACAGTAACCTTTAATTTTCGTTGTCTGTACTGTAGTTCACAATTTCTATCATTTTAAGTTTAGCAGTTGACCGTGCAGTTTCTACAGAGGCATCATTTAACAAGCTTAGTAGGAAACCTGCCTTTGAGCTCAGCTGTCGATCGCCCTCCTTTCCTCTCAGCTTGTTGCTGTACATCCCTCTCTCTTTTCTATCCTCCACAGAGATCTTCAAGATCTAGATGACTCCACCCAGCTGCCTCTGCTGTGTAATTTCTCAGAGACTGTAGAGGGCCTAACCACCATCAGAGCTTTCAGGTCAGTGCTTTGACACTCTTCCAGAAGCACATGACTCTTTGAGGCCTCTCTCTCTCTCTCTCTCTCTCTCTCTGTTAACATACAAGGGAATGTGGCCACTGTTGGAGACCCAACCAATTGCATATCAGTAAGATCTGAAGTAAAAACAAGATTAGAAACTGTTTCTTTAATAATACAAAATGATTTACATGTGACACTGTCTTGAGTCTTTCTCTTATAAACAAGTCGTGCTTGTTTGACCATTTATGACTTAAGTAATCCAACAATAAACATTAAAAGGTAATGCTTTCGTTTTTTTAGTCTTCCGTCAAGTCTCTGGAGTGCACACATTGTTCTCTGTCACTCTGTCACTGCTGCATTACTATTTAGTCGTTGTTGTTCTGTATGGCATGCCGGACAGTCACGTATTGAATTGTGTTTCTTACAGACACGAGGCTCGCTTCAAGCAGCGGATGTTGGAGCTGACCGACACCAACAACACAGCCTACCTTTTTCTCTCTGCTGCCAACCGGTGGCTGGAGGTCAGAACTGTAAGTAAAACTCAGCGTTCAGTCTCACACTCACGGTTTAATATGAGTGAATAGAAGGTTGAATTTCACACTCCTGTGGCTTTAACTCAATTAGAGGATTTGTGTATAACTTCCATCACTTGATTGTGGATTTGAATATATTAATGATAGGCTTTGTGTTTTCCTCTCAGGATTATCTGGGGGCTATGATTGTCCTCACGGCTGCAGTGGCGGCTATCTGGTCCTCATCTCAGTCGGGTCTGGTTGGACTGGGTCTGACATATGCCCTCACTGTGAGTTATCTAATGTAAACAGTTTATCTGAACTTCCAACATGCATCAGGGCTAGTTGGGCACATCTCCATGACTTTAAAGCTCTTCTTTATTTGTTTTATATTAAGGTGACAAACTACCTGAACTGGGTGGTGAGGAACCTGGCAGATCTCGAGGTCCAGATGGCTGCAGTCAAGAAGGTCAACAGTTTCTTGAGCACAGAGTCTGAAAACTATGAAGGATCCATGGGTAATATATTCTTTGCTGTGTGTTGTCTTTTATGGCTTTTCAGATTTTGTTGCAGGTATGTACATGAAGATTTAAAAAAAAAAAACATGTTAACGTACTACATTTGTGGCTTTCTGAACCGAGCAGCATGTTTTATAAGAATGGATGAATGGGGCAAGTTCTGCTACACGTGCGATTCCTCTAAGCTCGGTCAAGAACAGAGCGACCTGACACCAATCACTGTGAGCGCTGTATAAGATTGTTAGAACTTCCAAACACTCGCCTCTGGAGAGGAAGCAAAACCGGAGAAGTTCCTTTTACAGTATCGATGTTGTGTCCATATTTTGTCTGCCTCTTCTAAAATTTCTTATAGGAGCTATAAAATTAGACGCAAATTGCTGACAAACGGTAAGACTACCGAGCTATAAATGAATGTGGGTAACAAACCTCATCTAATGTGAAATCTGATATTTGACTGTGGATCATGTCATAGCTTGAGACATGGTTGAGATCTCTTCTGAAACTCCACAAGAGACATTACTGATATGTCTATCTCAAGAGAAGTTGCTCTTTGTTAAATCTTGTTGCTATCGTGGCTAAAATCGTACAGTGTGCAACCAGCTTTCAAAGAACCTGGATCCAGATCTTTCACCAAAACATTTAAATTTGCTAGCCACCTTATCTTTGTTCTCCTCTTTTGTTTTTGTGTGATGTTAGGCGTCTTGCAGGTACCGGAGGACTGGCCGCAGCATGGCGAGATAAAGATCCGGGACCTGTGTGTACGGTATGACCCCATGCTCAAACCAGTCCTAAAACATGTCAGTGCCCACATCAGCCCTGGACAGAAGGTACGCAACAACATCCTGTTTACATGTGAATACATTCAACTATCTGATCCATCAATAATGTAATTAAAGCCGTGCCCTGACTACGCAATTTTCAAAGTCTGCAAAAATCAGTAGTTTAATAGTTTAGCAACACTATCTCAAGCTGTGCCACTCATATTCTCATGCATCTTGTGGCGTTAAGCATTGCTCCAACCAATCACAGACTAGATTATTCAAGAATAATTGATAATACCTCATCATTTTGATGCAGCTGACAGGGAACGTTCTTAGAACTTTGGCTGAAGTTCTCTTAAAGTTCTCTTAAAGCAAAAGCATTCTTGGTGCAATGTTAGTGGAATGTTTCTTTAATGTTATATCTCATACATATAAAAATTTTTATTGTCGCTTAATGGAAATGTTATGGAAATGTTCTTACAACCTAAACTTGTTAGCTGGGTCTTCAAATCTGCAAAGCTGTTACATCAGTTGGAAGTCTCATTTTAAAGCTGTCAGTGATCATTTGGAGTCCAGTCGGCCTCTAGTTTGTTTAATTGAGGAGAACAGCAGCCCCGAGCATGTTTTTTAAAGGTCTCTCTCTCTCTCTCTCTCATTGTGTCTGGGATTTCAGGTGGGAATCTGTGGTAGGACAGGCAGTGGAAAGTCGTCTTTGTCTCTGGCCTTCTTCAACATGGTGGATGTTTTTGAAGGTAGAGTCTTTCCCATACAGAGGACAGCTTCCAAGAGAGGGCCAAACTTGTGCTCCGTCTCTGTTTAATGAAACATATTCCCCAGATAACTGTTTCATTGCCCACTGCATTAAGCATTCAAATTGCCGCTGGACCGACCTCAACTAACAGGGGACATTCTCAGAACATTACCTAATGTTCTTTAAAAGTTTTCTTAATGTTTAATTTTGTTCTTATTAGCGTCCACACCAACATACTATGACGTTATGTTTATTCTAAAATTGCACATTGTAGAAAATGCTTCAAATGGGTCATCAATCGAAAAAAATGCTCTGAAAGCGATTCCAATGATTTCGTTCCTCGTATCGTTATACTTGAAGTACGGAATCCACAGTTTTTTAAATGCAGAGTGATTTGAAACATTATAGTTTTCATTCTTGATGTGAACAGGCCTTTTATGCCAGACTCCCAGATCAGAAA
The DNA here is from genome assembly GCA_036877575.1 of Botia almorhae. Classification (NCBI taxonomy): domain Eukaryota; kingdom Metazoa; phylum Chordata; class Actinopteri; order Cypriniformes; family Botiidae; genus Botia; species Botia almorhae. Next base: position 15,477 of record JAZGTJ010005647.1, read on the forward strand.
CATTTATATTTTGCTCATATTGTTTGTTCTGCTCTACATATGGTTACAGTCACTTTGACAAACAGCCATGATGTCATCAGCTGCAAAGGCACATGATATCTTGGTGTCGTTACCGTCAGGATTTGTTAATGCTCTCAGCGTTTTAAAAAAATAAACAAAAGACGATCGTGTTATCCAGCATGCAACAGTAACTTTTTCTCTCACGTAGTCAAAATAAATCTTTAGCCAAATCAAACAGTACACGCTGCTTTTGTGTTCGACCGTACGGCATGTTTTAAATCAGGAGTGGACGGAGCACACGGACCTCACTTCACTCTGTCCATATAAAGCTAAAACGGAAATTTTGCGAGCTGTATTGGGGCTTACGTTATCCACTAAGGGTCATTGTGTACTAAAGTCAGGTTACTGTAAACTTGGAAGAAAATGGAACCTTCAGTGAAAGAACAAAAATTTTACTGTGAAAAGTCAGAGATTTAAAAAAATAAGCTTAAGATTGTTGTGTGTCATACAGTTCATCATATGTTAAATATGCAGGTCACGTTCATTTTGTTAATGGGTCTTTTTTCTAATTTGCATTAGGAAAAATTGTTATTGATGGCATCGACATCTGCAAGCTGCCACTACAAACTCTGAGATCTCGCCTGTCAATCATCCTGCAGGATCCAGTGCTGTTTAGTGGCTCTATACGGTACACAAACACACACACACACACTGTCATCAACATACAGTAACTGCTTGAAGTATTAACAAAAGAAACCTCACATTTATCCAAGCATTTATTACACGCCCTGGAATAAAGATCTGATCATTCATCCTAATCCGGCCTTTCAACAGATTTTGGTATCTAATATTTCTGATCCTTAAGCGGTCACGCTGCTGTATGCAAAAATTCAGTGGTTCTCTAAAACCATTCACATGATGGTAATTATAGCAATATTAATCATTTATAAATCTCCTGTATGTTTATTATATACTGTAATTAGTAGTCCCACATGCATTGCATGTTACTAACACGTGCCGTATGCGTTATGCATGCACACGAACACACAGTCACTGAGGCAGGACTCAGCTGACCACAACAGACAATTATTTTCTGCCTGACATTCGTAATCAGAAGTTCAGCGTAAACAGTTTTTCACAGGAAGCCCGTATGATGTAAAAAAAGTGGAATTTCCATTTGGTTAGTATTGCATAATTGTTTTATTCAGAACATGTTTTTATTTCCATGCATGCGAAAAAGCGGTTGTATTTATTTAATTACGAGTGTCTTCAGCTTTGAGCTTGTTTGAACTTCTCACAAATATTAAGTGTCATGTTTGTTACTGAAGACGGAGAGCATATGGGGTTCGTTTATAGAGGCCGTCGAGGGATGAGAAAGAAAACAGAACTGAAGCAGCATCAGAAGTCGTCTGGGAATGGTTTTGAGCTAGCTGTTGCCATGACGATATTTATATGAAGCAGGGCTAATAGATCATTGGTCTCCATAGACTTTTACTAATATGGCATATGCAAAAATCCATAATGTCCATAATGCCCCGAGCACTGTTCATTAGCCAGAGCTACTGTATGGCTTCAGAATACATATAGCGGATAAGCTATAACTGCCAATGGCCCCCCATTGGCTTTCATTGGTTGAAACAATAGAGTTGTCAAAACAATTAGCTAAACATCTTTTGTGTTCCTCAGAGGAATGAAAGTCATTGGACAGGATTTTTATTTTTGGAACATTTTTAAACATTCTATTTCGGATTTAGGAATGGATCAGTAAGTCATAACAACACATTTGGATGAATTTAACAAGTTAAGCAATTTCAACACCAGTCAAAATTTGAAACGACTATGATTACTTAAACATTTAAGGCAGCCAAAATGTTTCGCAGTGTACTATTATTTGACTTTTATTTAAACATTTTTGCAGGTTAAATCTTGACCCGGAGTGCACGTGCACTGACGACAGGCTTTGGGAAGCCCTGGAAATCGCCCAGTTAAAGAATATGGTGAAAGCTCTCCCGGGTGGACTGGGTAAGCCCGACAAACTCCAACTGTTCAACTGTTATCACAACTGGTGACGCAAAGTTTTCCATTGCGATAAAATACTGGATATTTGCCTAGATTTTGTTTTTACTGGAATTTGCTTCAAACGTGTGTGACATTTGTTATTATGACCTAAGCATTACGTCTTATGTGGTTCGTGAAGATCTCTGTGGACGTCTATCTGCAGACGCTGTGGTCACAGAAGGAGGCGAGAACTTTAGCGTGGGGCAGAGGCAGCTCTTCTGTCTGGCTCGAGCTTTTGTACGCAAGAGCAGCATCTTAATTATGGATGAGGCGACGGCTTCTATAGACATGGCCACGGTACGAAAACTTCCCTGTTTGGGAATAAATATCATTGTGACATTACCTACATAGTGTTGAACACTCTCATTTTATATGAATATTGATGAAAAACAGTGTGAGGTACCAAAACTTACTCTGTGTGACAAATTCAACAGGAAAATATTCTGCAGAAGGTTGTTATGACTGCGTTTGCAGATCGGACGGTCGTTACCATAGCGGTGAGTTACCCTATATTAACCTCTTCTTAATCGAAGTGTATAAACATACAGGCACAGGAAATGCTAAATAACTCTGAAACAGATCTTTAATCGGGAATAGGGACTTTTAAAACTGACATTTTCACTCTTTTGCCTGCTCTCATCCTCTTCCAGCAGTCACAATCCTCTGATAATTTAGTTAAAATCTCTTTGCGTTAACTTAATAACTTTGCATTAACTAACAGTATAAACTTCACGCCAGCTACATCATTTACTGATGTTTGTTCTACTCTATGTCTGTTTTATGTTGTATTTATAGAATATACATTTCTGCCACCGTTTGCGTCACTTAAAACATCACAGGAAAATAAACGTAATAATATATAAAAGTTTCACAGAACAAGATTAAGCTCTGAATAAACGCATGCTGTCTGTGCGCTTGCCTGTTACTTCCGCTGTCTTCACACCCTCACGCTTATTTTGTCTCTCTTTTCTCTGCCCCTCCTTCTGTATCCGCCTGTCTCTCTTCCTTCGTGACACAGCACCTGGTTTCCTCCATCTTGGAGGCGGAGCAGGTGCTGGTGTTTTCCTCCGGGAATCTGGTAGAGTGCGACAGCGCTGCTAACCTCTTGGCACGGGGGGACAGTCTTTTTCACAACTTAGTCCGGACGCACAAGTAGGGGCGTTCTGGCTCCGCCCCTATGCGCCTACGGCCCAGCTCATTGGTTGGTAACCAAGCTTCCTGTGTGTGTGGCGTTTCAGAACTTTTGTTTGGTCGGGGTCATTATACTAAATTACTTGAGTAGTTACAAATGCATTTATGACATCAAAATGTTTTGAACGAAAGCCAGCTGACTGCACTAGCTATAATATAAGGAAAATCTCAATGCACCTGTTATTTACAGGTGAGGCATTTTTAAACCCGTTTTGCTCGCACGCGTCAGCTTGATTGTAACTTTTCTCCATAGCATCGTGTGCACACTATCCTGACGGCGGATCTGGTGATCGTGATGAAGCGCGGAAGCATCATGGAGAACGGAACGCCGGAAAATCTCATGGAACAGGAAGATAGTTTGTTTGCGTCCATCGTCAGAGCCGACATGTGAAGCCACTCACGTCCAGCACCGTAGTCGGTTTATCCCGCGTCAGTTACACCACTTATGGCCTTAAAGAAACAAGGCAGCCATTTTGTGCTTTGGCACAGACATTAAAATGGACTGACTTACAAATGTAAGGATTGTTTTATACGAAACCTAAGTACACTTTTAGCCTTTTGTTACCTATACACACTTTTTCTAAGTTTATGACATGCAATAAGCGTTTATCTACTGTGTTTTAACTAGTACCAACACTGTACAGAGGATGTCTGTCCATCCGAGGGCCGACACTCTTCATATCTGTCTGTCGAAGTGCATTGCTGATACATATGTACAGAAGGACACACTGAACCGGCTCCCCTAAGCCTGCACTCATGCCTGGAGAGTATTGTGGCTACTCACTTTTCTGGAGAGTGGCACAGTGTCCACCAAATAAACCCTAATGTCTTATTCACACCTTATAGTCTATACAAAAGTGATTGTATTTTATACTGTGTATTATTATTCCTCTTATGCAATTACTAAACCAAAATCAACATTTTGCATTTCTTTGGTTTTTGTGGTGGCTTGACTTTTTTGCACGGTCAGCGGCCATGTTTTTGTCTGCTTACCTTTTTTTTTACTCCATGGCTTCCTCTGCAGAATCTAGCTGTCTGGATAAGTTTACATTTGCTTAGTTTCAAGTAAAGACCAGGTTAGAGATGATCTCGCACCCTGCGTGATTCTTTTCTCCTCACACTGCGGCGATGTCATAACTAGTCTGCAGTCTCTCTACAACCAAGAGACATAGTACACATAACCAGTCTGTTTCTCTCGCCTTGTTTTAATGGTCTGTCAGTATGTACCACTTACTCATTCTTCTCTTGTAGCTTTAAACCTTCAGATTTCTTTATTTTAACGCTTTGTTTTCTGGAACCATCACAGCCAAAGATGCTGTAAACGAGCTGTTGTGCGGGATGTCACCGCTTAGCATTTCGCTGTGGGAAATGTTTCTTCACTGGACGCTTACTGGCACAGTCAGTGAGCTGTGATGTCACACCTGAGTGCTGATATTCCGGTAACATGTAAATACAACCACGTGCGTAAAACACGCTTCACACTCTCGGGCGAATATAAACAGGACAGAATGAAACATCTGCAAGCCAATGCAGAGACAGAAACCTGAACCAGACTCCGATTCACACTCAAACTTAGATTTGATTTCAGACCTGACTTGAACTGTAAATTACAATTACAATCAATTCTGAATCAATTCTGTTACTCATCCAAATCATTGAGGAATTGACATGTTGGTCATGATGGACTGTTTTAAAATGTACACTTGTTATTATGGCATTTGTACCATTAGCATTTAATAGATTATATACTGTATGCCTAATTTTTTACATATGAGCTGAAAATAAAATTGTGTTTATTTGACAGTTTGAGTCACGGCATACAACCGGAGCATGCAGGAACATGCTTTGAATTGTATTAAACTGTAATATATATATATATATATATATATATACACATATATATTTTCTTATTGTAATTTNAATTGTATTAAACTGTAATATATATATATATATATATATATATATATATATACACATATATATTTTCTTATTGTAATTTATTTATTTGTACTTATGTCAGTTCTGAACTATAACAAAACCATCGGTGGAGAAAACAAGCATTTGGGTAACTGACTTTTAACTCAGTTTAAATGTGGATAACTATAATATTCTCAGTGTGATAACTAGCCCAGATCTCCCAGGTTAGTGGATAGTTTCTGCCTAGCTGTCAACAGTATGCAGCAGAGTACAGTATACAGGGACACATCAATTTGTATTACAGCCAAACAACGGGTTGGTCAAATTAGGTAGAAATACGCCTACACCCAAATCAGCTACATATTATAGTTACAGTTACATCCTTAAAACAATTAGAGCCCCACACATATAGACTTTGGGATATGTAAGAGCCTGCGTTAACACACCACTCCAATTCCTTTATATAACAACACTCCAGAGAAAATAGTTTGCTACACAGCGCCCTCTTCTGTTCACATACTCCCTTATTCACGAATCTTTAACCCAAAACTCCTTCATTACTTTTACGTTTAAAATGTATATTTCATTCGATCTATATTAAAATGTTGTAAAGTAAAGAAAAACTATTTTAAAAGCTCTACAGCTATTTTGGAACTGCTTTGATCAATTTGTTTTATATGATATTTAGTTACTTTATGAGTAGGTTTGTTCTTTTAATCTTTATGGGCGGATATATTTAATATAACGTTTAAATTAGTGTGCCACGTGTTTCTAATGGCCAGCAGGAGAGTCGCGTACCGCCCATGCGCGTCAAAGTTAGACTGTCGGAATCCTCACCAAGTTACTTTAATGAAGTCTTTAAGCGATTCGTGGTTTCTGTTCTGATATCTCGTTGTAGTTTATTGTGTAAAACAGACGCAGGTTAAAACGTTTATATAATAACTTTCTTTATTTGATTCGAGACACGGAGAAGATGCGGGATGGTTATTAAACCGCAGTTGCGCGCTGGACAGTCGTGGGACACTTTTGGAGAGTCGCTGTTTTGACATGTTCCAGTAATGTTGCCACGTAAAAGCATCATTCCTGATGAGTTCGCTGTGCCGGCTCTCGCGTCGCGGATTCCCCGCAAGCCCGTGTTCAGAGACCGCGTTAACAAAGCGCGCTTCATCGCCAAGAGCGGCGCTTGTAACCTGGCGCACAAGAACATACGCGAGCAGGGTCGATTCCTGCAGGACGTGTTCACCACACTAGTGGATCTCAAATGGCGTTTCACTTTGGTCATTTTCACCATGACTTTTCTGTGCAGCTGGCTGCTGTTCGCTATGGGATGGTGGCTCTTGGCTTTTTGGCACGGGGATCTGAACTCCAAACGCGAACTAGGCATAGAACAATGTGTCACTAACGTCAAGTAAGTGTCATTCTAGTGACATGCATTATTACGGCTGCGTTATGCTTGTGGAGTTGGGGAGCAATAATGTCCATATTGAATGTACAATTTTGTGAAATATGAAATGAATATGAAATGTTTTTCTACAAGTTTTCCGATTTAAAGTTTTAAAAAGTAAAAAAAAAACAGCAAGAATACAGAACGAACAAAATGTTAATTTCAAATGTTTTAATCATTTTTAACTTCATACCTGGGCACAATTGATATCATGAAAATAATTTATTCACGTGTGTCCAGAAATTGGATTTGGGAATAATAGCTTAGGGATAAATTAATCATTTTAATAGTCTCATTGCTTGTTGATTAAAGCTTAATTATTTATGTTTAAGCCCATTAATAAAAACTGATGAAACTATTTTGGTAACATTTGTCCTTCTCCGAACTTTCCAGTTCCTTCACATCCGCCTTCCTCTTCTCCATCGAGGTCCAGGTGACCATAGGTTTCGGAGGACGCATGATCACCGAGCAGTGTCCCACAGCCATAGCGTTCCTCATATTACAAAACATCATAGGCTTGATTATTAACGCCGTGATGCTCGGCTGCATCTTTATGAAAACAGCCCAGTCCCACCGGCGCGCCGAGACTCTCATCTTCAGCCGTCACGCTGTGATCGCCGTGCGCAACAACCGCCTGTGCTTCATGATCCGGGTGGGCGACCTGCGCAAAAGCATGATTATTAATGCTTCAGTGCGTCTTCAGGTGGTCCGAAAGACCACCACGCCGGAAGGAGAGGTCATACCTATCCACCAGATCGACGTTCAAACAGAAAGCGCCGTGGCCAGCAACAACATCTTCCTTTTGGCACCCCTGATCATATGTCACGTCATTAATAAAGACAGTCCTCTGTACGATCTTTCGGCGATGGAGTTACAGTGTAGTGATCTGGAGGTTATTGTGATACTGGAAGGCGTGGTGGAGACCACGGGCATCACCACTCAGGCGCGCACTTCATACGTGGCCGAGGAAATCCAGTGGGGCCACCGATTCGTGTCTATAGTGACCGAAGAAGAGGGTGTCTACTCGGTGGACTATTCAAAATTTGGGAACACGGTCAAGGTGGCCACCCCGCGCTGTAGCGCCCGTGAGCTGGATGAGAAGCCGTCGATTCTGATCCAGACGCTTCAGAAGAGCGAGCTGTCGCACCAGAACTCTTTGCGCAAAAGGAACTCCATGCGTCGGAACAACTCCATGCGTAAAAGCAACTCCATGCGCCGCAACAATTCGGCCCTCTCTGTGCCAAAAGTGCAGTTCCTGACCCCGGAGGGTGGACAGACCATAACTGGTACATGACTAGAGGCCGGTCCCCTCTGGTTAGTTATTTTTACCTGGTTCTCCTTAAAACCAACTAGCCCTTGTCTGGGTCTTTACAACTTCCTCTTCAGTTCCTTGATCATTTTGTCTTGTTTATGTTTTTTTTAAATGCTAACGTATGGTTACCCGAAAAATTAATGTTTTTTAGTTCATACAGTGAAATGCACATTTGTAGTTTTATTGTACAAATGCTATGTTACAATAATGTTACAAAACATGTTAATTCATGTTTTGTTGTTGTTGATCGTGTTTTGTGTTTTTTTCACAATTGTTACGTTTTTGTTTTTAGAAAATAATGCTCTGTTATTTTAACACGTGTTTGATAGTATTATAAAGTTTAAGTTTATATTTGTAATTAATAATTGTAATATCCTCTGACGTGCACAATAAAGCACTTTATTAGTGGACGCGCTGTGATTATATTTCAATACACTCTTAATGGAGCCTAATACACTATTTAAGATTATTAATAACGTTGCAAGGAGTCAAGTACAGATACTTAAATAAATAATTGTACAACGTGGCAAACAAGTCCAAGTACGCAATCCGAGACAATATCAGAACAAATAAATGAACGAAGACCTCAAAGTAGACCGTAAATTAGGTTGAACTGGTTTAATTGTTAATAAAGGCGATGAGGGCCTCTGGTGGCGAACTGGTGAAACTGAAGGTGTTGTTGGTGACCTCTAGTGACGAGTTCCTGGAACTAACAGTTACACAGGCAGTCGAAGCATCTTAGTGAGTAGCGAGGACACGATGACGAATGATACTGTTAGTCGCCTTTTAAACAGGCTAAATAACATCGCGAACACTATCCGAGTACCAGGTAAATACACGATTGTTGCTGTTATTTTTAGTACATTTTGTGTTAGGATGAACTAAGAATTGGTTATTAAAGGCGGTGCGTTGACCAAAGTTGGCCATTAAAGTAGGCGTCCTGACTCTGTTATAATACTGTTACAACAATATATTGTATTCACTGTGACGATTTACGTAAATGACGTTTATAAAACGAGTTTTTCTATGAAAACAAACTCATAGACATTGTATAAGCATGTGAGACGTGATTTTTTAAATAACAACATTACCATCTTTATCATCTGCAGATAGTGTCTGAGAGCATAATGTATCCCCTTTAACTAACTGCATTTTAACGTGTTTTTGTACATGTTTGCAAATATTCAACGTTAAACAACTTAAGTCGCAAGGAAATGGTACGAGTAAATATCGCCCTCTGGTGATCAGTGGCGGTTCTGACGTTTAAAAGCGGGTTGAGCATTAAAAGCTATAAACGCGCTTTGCATCTCACCGCATTAAAATGCCACTGCAGTTTAACTAGAGAAACGTGACTTTGATTCACGTTCGCATTTGTATTACAAATCGCACTCGTTTGGGATCTGGCAGGCACTTTGTCCGGAGCATGGGTAAAAAGTACGGGTCACATCCCATCATGCACTGCGCGTGGTTAGATTGAGAACATTTATAATAAACACCCGTGCACACGAGCGTGTATTTCACGAAATAAGCCTACAGCTGCATTTCCAATATCAGTTCATCTCACCAGTCACTTCATCTACATGAGGGGTAATCGTAAATTATTCCACCCTGTAGGGAACTCGTGCGGGCTTTGGTGGCGTTCTCCCTCAGTAGATATAAACGTCAGCTTTGCGCAGTGGCAGTATCGTAGCCTATGAGGTTTATCCGAGGCGCGATTATTGCTAATTGAAAACTTTACCCAATACCCCGCCGTGACGACTTGAAATATAGTCGGCACTGGCAATTTTTGACGGTCTTTACGGAGACTGATTTAACAGTTTAAAAATAGAAACAATAAAATGAAAACTTGTTGACTCACATACCTAAACGTTGTGGAGTGATTTAATCAATTAATAAAATCATTAAGTGATTTCATAACTTTGTTTAAATTTAATTCTTTTCAATGTAGGAAGCATTTCCGGTTTCGTTTTCAAACTAAAGTATCGTAAGTCCTAATACACGTGTGAACGATGAATTTTAGGTAAAGAACCATATATTTGCGCGAGGTCGTATATGTAAGTGCTATAAAACCTTTAACACGAGGTTTACTGAGACTTCTGTAGTGTGGCATGAATATATAATTTTATTACTGTTTAATAAGATACGCGTTTGAAGTGCGCGTTATAGAGCGTAATTACGGTAAATACCGTGACGAGGTGCGTGTTCCAGTGACATGCTACAACTCGCGTGTAGTCATAACCATGAATCGGAACCAAATGGCGATCGCGTAACCCGTCTAACTCTGTTAACTCTGTTAATTCTTCACATTTAAATACTCATTAATTTGTGACAGAAATGGGCGCAGTTAAGAAACCCGATAAACGAGCACGAGAAGACTACCACGAGAGCAATTCCTGCGCCAAACGCAACAAAGACGATTCGAGACACATAGCTGCTGTTATTCTCGCCCGGGGTGGAAGCAATGGGATTCCGTTGAAGAATATTAAGAAGCTGGCAGGTGTTCCTCTGATCGGATGGGTCATCAGGGCAGCTGTGGATTCGGATGTTTTTGACAGGTGATTGAATGAACTGTGCTGTGATGTCACCACTCGGTTGTCTTTACCGCATAATAACGATACACTGTATTTATTTTGTTTTTCTCTCGGGCTGTATTTTGTCCACCGGACAATTTCACAGTATTTGGGTGTCTACCGATCATGACGATATTGCGCGGGAGGCGAAGGCTTGGGGTGCCAGGGTGCACAGACGGAGTCCGGAGGTGTCCAGGGACTCATCAAGCTCACTGGAAACCATTCAAGAATTCACCAAAGACAACCAAGGTGAGCCGGGACTGGAGAACACACTTGTCCTGCTTTACATTTCATTGTGTATAAAGGGTGTAACTTTAGCTTGTAAAACAAGCATGTCCGCTTCGCCACGTCGTACAGAAGCTTCATAATCCTCTAATGTCTGTTCATTGTGTAGCATTGTCAGTTGAACTCATTCTTTTTGTAACTGTTGATGAATCTTCATGTAATGAATTCTCAGTTCGGTATAATAACACAAAGTTTGCTATTATAACAATGCATCCGTTTATTCTTTTAAATATAGTAGTCAAATATAGTAAAGCATTTTAAGTCGGTTAACTCTTATGTGACGTGTTCTCTGCCAGAGGTTGATGTCATATGTAACATCCAGGCCACTTCTCCATGCCTCCATCCGTACCATCTGAAAAAGGCCCTGGAGCTCATGACGAAACACGGGTTCGATTTCGTCTTCTCTGTGGTGCGGCGACATCACTTTCGTTGGAAAGAGGTCGAGATAAGAGGTTTGTCGAGTGTTCGTATTCAGCACTAAATAGTATGAGTCACGTGGTGTAAACGATTTTGTAAAGCACAAGTATTAAAACTTGGAGTTGACTTTTTACTTTAGTGAATATAGCGAAGTTTTGATTTCATTTGACAGTTTAAGCATTTGGCAGACGTGCGGTGTACATTTGATTATATCCTCAGACCTCAATTACAATAAAAAGGCGTCATGCGTCAGGGTGTCAGGCGT